>JAMKQA010025712.1:0-45171 GCA_024699735.1 Posidonia australis
TTTTTGTCATGTTAGTATTGAGCATAATACTCACTTGTTTCTTAACTGTTCTTATGTCAGGAAAGTTTGGGATTTTTTTCTTGCTTCACCTTTATACCTTGGATTCTTATCTGTGACAGATATATTTCTCTCTGTCCCAAACCTCAAATTCTATTTGCCATATTCTGGGTGGATTATGTTGGTACAAGTCATCCTCTGGTTGATTTGGAAAAAAAGAAATAATAGGATTTTCAGGAATTCTTGTAGTGATGCATATGGTATAATTTGTGATATTATTTATTTTATGAATCTCTGGATAGATAATCTTGTGGCAGGTTTTGAAAAGGATGAGATGAGGATCTTTATGTCAGCCATTGCTGCTCAGCCACCTGATTCATCCAGCCTCTCTATCTCTTCTTCCTCCAGAATGCCCTCAGGAGTCGATTCTTTGCCCCTTGATGACTCTGGAAGAGGTTCTGTGCCACCTGAGGGCCTTTGAAGCTCTCTTGGTTTAATGATGCAGCATTGTCTGTTGGTGGTGTAATTTTTAGACATTCATTTTTGGGATGTTACCTCTAATACTGTAATATTCTATACAATACTATGTTTTTATTATCGGACATTTAAAGCCAATGAAATACATATCTAAACTTTTACCAAAGAAGAAGAAGAAGATACTACAATCTAAGTTACCAAAATAGTTTCTAGAATCTTACAAAATGAAAAAGAGAGAATAATAAATTAAACTTACGTTCCTAGAGAGTAGAAGGATCCTCTTGCATTCATGTGTCACCAAAGTACTCATATGTTGTAGTCACATGATATGGAATATGTACGATTCCTTTGTAATTGTACTTTACACGACTAGGAATGTTGTCTTTTTTATTCCGGAGCACAACAGCTAATATCAAGCAAGGAATTAATGAAGCTAACGTGCACAAAAAGTACCCATCTACTTAGGCTTAAACTTGTATAGGCTAGAAAAAATTCTGAAGCAGCGGATGTTGATGGAAAATGTTGTAACTAATTTCAAGAAGAGGTTGGAATATCTTCTACTTCTAAAAGAAGATATATTATGACCTTGCAGTCTGTGATGGAGCTAGAATTTTCCATGACACATGACACTATATAAAGTATAGTTATATCTTAATCAATTTAAAACATATGATGCATATTATAAAAACATTAATTCAAAATGTTTTCTATAAAGTAATGTTTCTACAATTAATTTAACAAATAATATAATAAAAATACATCACTCATCTCAAAAAATACATTGTTGAGTACATATACTTTAAAAGTGATTCATGATGAATTTGTTATCAATATCCTTGACAACATCACGTTCAATATAAACAATCAAACAATCATTCGTACGTTGTTAAGTTTATTCCACAAGTTGATTAAGTAAACACAAATTATCTAACTAGAGAAAGTAAGGAACCAACCTAACATGTAACGAACAGATGAACGGAGACGACGACCTTGAATTGTGTTTGTGCATCAGAAGAAAGTACTATACACTTCAAATTAACACCAAATCATGATTGGAGAAGTGATATTCCTTAGCAGTCTATAAACACACATAGAATCGAGATCAAATTGCTAGAAAAATTTAGATAATGCATGAACAAAGAGTTGAGCAGTACTCTACCATAGATGCACAATTGACAATCAACAACGGAATAGGAAGACAAGGGCAACATTGTACAACATTGTAGGAGCAACCAACACTCAAGAGAAGAGATTCACATCCATTGAGTGATTTAAGTTTGACAGTGGTCAGTGGAAAGCAGTGGAGCCGTGAAGGAGAGGACGATCATGAGCATGTGAGTAAAGGATGGTCGACAAGTTGGTTGCGTGTGGTAGGTCGACAGCTTCACAACTTTGAAGAAGGGGTTTAGGGGGCAAGGGTGGTCGTGAGTAGAGAGGGCTGAGGATGGTTGTGAGGGTGACGCTCCAGCGGTCCATGCACAGCAACATTGCAGCACAGAGGATGAGAGAAGAGCGACACAGGAGAGGTCGCGACGAGAGTAGCAAAGTGAGCACTGACAGAGTGACAGGCGGGTAGAGTTATGCGTCTTCGTTTTGTGAAATTTCAAGTTGCAACTACGTCCTCTCCTTCAAGTTGCAACTAATTTTTCAAAATTCCATCCAAGCGTGGCTCCACCACTACTGGTTGATATCCATGGAGTGTGCATGACAGCAATTTCGAGATATCGTGATAAGAGAGTGGAAGGACACCATAATGGATGATTGGTTTGCACATTTTATATGGTAGGCTCCGTCATTCTTAGATGGTTTACTATGAAATTCAACGTTTATGGGCCTTTTCAGGTATGTGAAATATGTGAAACATATAGATTATAATTCTGGTTGTGTATCACAAGCAAGTTAATAGACACGAATAAGCCTACAACTTCTGAAACCAGTGAAAAGTAGAAATACTAGACATATGATAAACAAAAAAAATCCTGAACTACAAAAGAACTATATTTAGCTACCAATCCTTTGTAGACATAAAGAAAGAACTACAACCCTACAACGGTTGCCTAAGCTAAGCTCTAGCCACAACCATGATAATTTGCACCTTCCTCTTCTCAAAACCTTACTTATTTAGTGGTAAGAGCTAACGACCAATGTCCAAACCCCAAACTTAAGTTGGTAAAAGAAGTATTTCATGGAAACAATGTTCCTGTTAGACACAAATTAATACGACTAATTATAATGTAAACGCAGAAAAATATGTAAAACAAAATCTATGTAGAAATAAAATTTTTCGGAGAATATAGAAAGATTTTACTCATGTATGACAAAAAACATTTTTAGGTAGAAGATCATCTACTTACTTCATTGGAACGTTATCGAACACTAACGCTTAAAGTGTTATTCAACTCTCATAGTATAATAAGTTCTAGTTGAACCGTGCCCAGGTACAAGTAATGAAGAGTCACGATACCTACGTACTCACAACTGACTACAAAAGAACTACCATTGAAACACCTTCCCATCCACTCATCGTAGACAACAACATAGCTAAATTTTGATTCTTTCGAAACACACAACTAGCCTCTTTCTTGTCATTTGAGAAGTCATACAATCATCTCTTTCTTGTTCCTTGAGAAATTGTAGATTTATATAATCATACACAAGAAGTTATCTCTACCTAATATGATATTTCATATATATTTAGAGATGTGAGATTATCTCTCCTTATATCTAGGCACATTGATGCAATTATTTTTCCTTTTAAATTCAAAGGAAATAAATTTCATTTTTAGTATCTTGTAAAGTGAGCAATTGTTGTGTCTAAAACGTTTTAAATTTGAAAATAAAAAATAGAATTACGCTATTGTAGAGGTCCATGCGAAACGTTTGCTCAAACATTGTTTTAGGAAACAGAGTAGTAGACGTCTGATGTTTATGTTCGAAAATTTCTTGTTTTTTGGGTCTCTCTTAAGTAGATGTTTGTGCAGACATTTGTTGGATTCCTGATTTATTTTTGAATTATTTTGAGTGATTCTCCAACAAACCCTTACTTGATCAAAGTTTAATATTTACTATAATATTTATACATGTTGTGGAGGAACGGTAACATAATTTTTTTGGATTTTACTAGACTTAGCAAAGGGAAAGTTAGAGGTAGCATTTGGTACATTTGAATAAAAATAGACTCAAATGAAATAAACTCTAGAATGAAATAGTTTTATTCCATTACTGTGTTTGGTACGTAATCAAATAAGACCAGAACTATCATTGTGTGTAGGGAAGAACAATGCCGTCGCCACCATCGTGCGTCGAGAGGACTGGAATGGTGGAGTTTCCTACATAGGAAGGATTGGAATGGTGGAGCCACCGTGTTTAGGGAGGTGCGATCGTGCTTGGTGACCATAGGAGCATTGGAGCCATCATCGGGGAGGACTAGAATGATGGAGTTGTCGTGCATGGGGAGGATTGGCTGTGCGTGGTGAACTGACTGGAAGGTAACATCAGGTTTTTCTTATTTTTTGATTTCCAATGAAATAGGAATAAAATTTCTTTTGATTCTCAAGAGAGTAGTCATTCTAAAGTTATTTTTATATTAAATATCAGAATTCCATTTTAGTTCATTTTTTTTTATTCCATTCCGATTCATTTTGGCTCCCATTCTAGTATACCAAACGCTATTAAGTGTTTTTAAGGACAATTACTGATAAGCAGACTAACTACAACAAAACACTTGAGTGCCTCTAGTGCTTGTGCAAGGTGAGTAAACATAGTCCCTATATGCTCAGCCGATATCCTTTCTCATAGTCTACGTGACATTAGGATTGCTTCACCTCCTTGTTCTATAATTTGATTAGTGCAGGAATAACAGCCATTCATGTCAAACTAGAGATGTAAAGCTGAAGCATAAAAGCATCTCATTTGGAAAATCAATCTATGTTATTTTCAGAAGATTAAGGTTTAAATTTCACTGATGGGATTTTCAAGGTTATTTTCTTTTCACTTGCGCCTAAACTTCTATTTTTACCTATAGGTGTGAGTTTTTTCTCCACCTACAAGTGAATGTATATCTCAGCTCCAAAAAGAAGTTTGAAACAACATCAAACTAATTTTCCACTTGAAGCACCATTGAATAGGCTGTATTAAGACTAGCCAGAGGAGAGATTCACCCAAAGGTAACGCAAGGTTCCTTGACCATTACTCAAGACTAATACAATAGTTGTTACCCAAAGGTAGCATAGGGCTCCCTTGACAGATTTTAGATTCTGGGCCATGGTATCTACTCCTTGTGGAGTAGTTATCACCAACGAGCACCTTGTCCACAAGATTCACTTCTGGGTAATCAAAAGACTGCAACAAATACGTATTGCAGATGATCGACGAGTTGTTGACCCCAATTTCACCAGAATCCACCATGGCAATGTTCGATCTGATTGATTTCTCATGTCACGGGTAACATTTGAGAGAAATCAGTTGTGGTTTCACTTGCGATCTCAAATCTGAAGACAAATTGGACAAGATCCAAGAAGAAACTAACAGAAAAGGAACGAGGTTGTAATGGAGATCTAAGGTATCTCTAACTAAAATAACAAACAGGAAAGAAATACTGAAGGAACAAATTCACATACACTATGATACAAGGCTTGTAACCAAATCCACCTCCAAAGTGTGACGATATTGAAAGAAAGTTATTTTTGAAGTAGATATTGGAGAAACTCGAATGAAACAACTGAGGAAAATATTCGCCACAAATTTTCCTGAATATAATCTTACCACGTCTTACAAATCTAAACTTGTTAGCAATGCGAGGAACCAATAACTGATTCGAAACCTTTGATCCCATCTTCTCAATTGAAAAAAAAATGATCAAAGGATACAAAAATAGGCGTGGGAATATGGGAGACCATCCATAATGTGTTTCCATCCATTTCTGTTATTTCCTTTTCCCACTCGAGGATGGTAGAATCCTGTACTACCAATCCACTTGACCACCTTCTTTCCCCCTTCAGATAAAAAACCACTAGACACAAAATATGTCAGTCATTTCTCGTTCCAAATTTTCATCATAATGTGTAAATGATTATTACATTTATGAGTAAACGTCTCAAGGGCAGCAAGAACCAGGGGAAGAATGTGCTTATAAAGTCAAACGACGATGAAGAAGAGTCAAACACGTACGCAACAGAAGCCCTAAATATTTCTTCAAGTTCTACGGTACAAAGCGAGCTACATAACATCTTGAATAACTATAGAAGCATGACAGTCAGCATAAAATTCTCAGAAATTAAAATTACATTTTATATCAAGTTCCCCACTTGATGGGTTGAATAATGCCTCGATCTCACTTGAACAAAATTCATCTATACTGCATGATGCAGGTGTATTAACTTTGACGGGCTTGTTCAAAAGTTTTACTCCTTGCTTCCAGTATCTATTATCTGAAATGAAGGTCGAAAAGGATAACATTTTAGTTTTTCAGTTGTTAATATTCTTGAATGGGTGGAATCTCAAACTCCAGAAGGAAACTGGTGGTGCTTCGTAATTTTGGACAGAAAAGACACCACGTCGATTTATTAGAGAACCTCACCTGGCCCTGTAGATATAACAATGGAGTTTCTTTCATCAATAACCCAGTCAATCCAAAGTGCAAAACCATGGCAAACTCCAGCCTCAGTGAATGCAACCTGAACAGAGAGAAAATAAAGTACTTCTAAGAAGAAAGTGAAAACAACAAGCCAAGTACATCTCCAATATAAAAATGCAAACAAAGTCAGCAGGAGCTCGCAACAGATCAAAGGCCTAACGTATACCTTGCCTACCATGAGAAAAAACGAGAACCACTAACAGTCTAACAGAACCCACATAAAAGCATAATAACAAGAACCCAGGAAACATAAAAAAAACTATAATTTGAAACTCCCTTGCAAAATGGTTAAAACTAATCTCATGGAGAAATGTCAGTTTATTCCATGTTCTGTATGCTTGTATGTACCATACAAACCGTAAGGTCCTCAAACCAAGTGTTACGGAATTTATGCTATCAACTAGGATTAAACGCATTAATAAAGAAAATAAGTTGTAATTTACTAAAAATCTGTGTATACTATTAATAGCTCCTGTCTTACGAACATCGGACTGGACTGGATTCCAACTGAACACTTAAAAATAAAATATTACAGAAACACACGTGAATAACTTCTAAGTTACCTAATACATGCTTATCCACAACACGGTGGAAAATTTCTAATAATTAAATGCTAGGTTCTCAAAGTTAAAACAAAATCCTTTAAACCTTTTCTAAAAACCCTTGACAAAATGTCTTTTCTAGGAAATATCTTTTTTGGAAAATCATGTTTTTTTTTTTCAAATTTTTTCTATTTCTATTTTAAAATCTCATGTTTTAATACTTTTCTGAAAACAACTCCAGACTAGACTCTAACCTAATCTCAAATTTTAAATATGATTAAAATACTATTCTTTGATTGAAATTAGTCCAAAAACTCTGTTCTCATCTCATCTAGAATCTGACGAAAACTCAGAAATCAAAACTCAACTTGATTCTAACTTAAAGCTATACTAAAATAGCAAATCTGAAAATCTTTTCTTTTCTGATGCCACCTTGATCAGAAGTGACTTGACCACAAACAGTTAGAGAGAACCAACCTCAACTTCTTGCACTGTCATCATGAAAGTTCCTGTGTAGGCATACCACCGTCCAAGCCAACGTGTCTTACTAATCTTTTGTCTTTTCTTATTCTCATTTACAAAGAGATGCACTCTTTCAACGCTCCTCTAGGTGTTTCATACGGGTCTTCTTACTCAATCCATTCAACACCTACTCTCTGCACACCCGGTTTCACTAACTGACGCCATAACTCTGAAAATCTCAATCTGAAAACATGCATTTTTCTTTGAAATCTTTATTCTAAATCTTTTTCATTATAGAAATCTCTTTTATAACACAAATCTTTTCTGGAATTCTTACAAAGCAAATATACCAAAATACACAAATCAGACACTGAGAAAAACTCAGCAAAACCAAGTCTGAGGTTTGATTCGACATGTCGAACCAAAACGACAGACCGAACCTAGTCTAGACACCTAAAACGGTCGACCGAATTTCAAATCGATCGCCCAAGATTCTTTGACCTGGTAGATCGAAACATCTTAATCGATCGAGACATTTTGATCAACCATAACAGGGTCCTGAGACCAAATTGACAAATTCAACATACCAAATCCAATTCGGCATTCCAACATCCACGTTTGCTAGAAAAATTCCTCAACCCTAGGCCGCTTGTTCATCAGAATTGAAACCTCCGACGGACCCTTTTCTGGTGAACCATAAATCCTACATAAAACCACACTACTGGTATGTCAAGTTTACTTCTATTTGGAACAAATTTCGTCAAAAGTCATGGAACATAACTTAAGTTACAAAATTACAAACTAAGAAGACTCGTCCCAATTTACTGTAGCACATTCTCAGAAAAATCCACTTAAATTCTTGATAAATCATGAAAAATCCTCAAATTATCATACAACCAAGATTTCCATGCTAATCAACCCATATTCATGCTTTTTAACTAAAATTTCATTATTCATTGAAGATTGGAAACTTAAACTAAAAGAGAAACGGAGAATAAGGGACACATACTCGATGTGGTATTCGAAGATCTCTCCTTCTCTAGTGGTCCTCCTCTCACTCCTTGGCATTCTTCGGACACTCTAGTCTTCAACGATGCTTTCCTTCACCAATAGACACGCACTCCTCCTTTTCTTCTTCCTTTCTTCCTCTCTCTCCCCCCTCTGATTTTGCCCCAAACTCTCTTCTTTCCCTCTCCGATTTGCCATCCCACGCCATCCCTCTTCTCCCCTTTTAATGTAGCCCTCCTCATGTTGTCGCTCATCATCGACATTTGTCGGGAATCCCAGTGAATCACCGTTAAGGCATGGCGGAAGGCTACAGGACACTGTGGTGAGCATAGTGAATGGCAGTGGACATTGTGTAGAGTTGACTTCGGCCCCACTCTGATCCCTACGCACACGTGGTATACAAAAGTCCAAAATACCATACAATAGGAGAAATACTAGAAATAAATACCAATTAATAGAGAGAGTTCGACACCAAGTCACAATATAACTAATTATCCAGATTACAAGAACGTAATTACATTTACTTTGGGTAATCTGGACACAGGTGTTACATCTTACCCCACTTAAAAAGAATTTCGTCCTTGAAATTCTTTCTCAATAAAATAAGTGGAGGTACTGTTTCAAAATGTCAACCTCATGCTCCCAAGTTGCCCTATTTGCTCCATGGTGTCGTCATTGCACCAATACCAGAGGAATAATCTTGTTTCTGAAGACTTGTTCTTTCTGGTTTAATATTTGTATGACATTCTCTGTTATTGACAAGTCCTGCTGAAGCTCTACTAGCTACACTGGAATAACTTAAGACGTGACTGTTAAACACTTTATCCTTATGCTGTCGCACAATCTTTGGTCCCACTAGCTGTCGCTTGCCTACCTCACTCTAACAAGTGGGTGTCCTACATAGTCTTCTATATAGTACCATCCAAATATTGGAATGATAACTGTTATTGTAGGCAAACTCTATCAACAGGTGATCTTCCCAATTGTTCCAAAATCCAAGACACAAGCCCACAGCATATCTTCCAGTGTCTGAATCGTCTTCTCTATTTGACCATCAATTTTGGAATGGAAAGTGGTGTTAAAATTCAACAATATCCTGAAAGTCTCCTGTAGTGCTCTCTAGAATCTCGATGTGAATCTGATGTCTTGGTCAGTTACTATTGACACTGGGATTTCATGTAGCCGTACTATTTCGACCACGTACAATTCTACTAACTACGGTAAAGAAAGACTCACTCATGAAAAAAACGTACAATATCTTGGTGAGTCGATCGACGATCACCCATATTGTATAATTCTTTCTTCTGATCATGGATAATTCTGTCACAAAGTCCATCGACACACGTTCCTACTTCCAGACTAGAATGTCCAAAAGTTGTAGAGTCTCACTAGGTTTCTGATACTCTATTTTTACCATTTGACAAGTTACGCATTTTACCACATACTGAGCAATATCTCATTTCAACCTAGGCCACCAACAATTTCTCTTTCAATCACTGTACATCTTGGTGTTTCCTGGGTGGATAGTGTATCTAGACCAGTGGATCTCATCAAGCAAACTCTTCTTTATTTCTTCTATCTGAGACACGTACAACCGTAGATTATACCACAGCCTATCGTTTACACCTACTAAAAGAATCAGGTGCCGCTCCTGCCTTGAGCTTTTACTAGGTGTTCCTTACAAAGAGATCTAACTGCTGAGCCACTATAATGACTTCTATCATCTTTAGACGAATAGACAAATTCACTAACAAAACTCTAACAACTCCCTGAGATTATCTCCGTGGTCTACACTCGACCAATCCCTCCATCAGATGCCATTCTTTGATCATTAGGTTGACCATGACATGAGTACACCTGCTCAGTGCATCTACGACTATGTTTGCCTTACTCGGGTGGTATGACAAGCTAAAGTTATAGTCTTTGATATACTCCATCCATCTTCTCTATCATAGGTTCAAATTTTTCTGTATAAAAATATACTTCAAACTTCTATTATCTATGAAAACTTCAAACTGTTCATCATACAAGTAGTGTCTCTAGATCTTCAGGGTGAACACCACTACAACCATCTATAGATCATTAGTGAGGTAGTTCTTCCCGTGGTCTTTTAGTTACCGGAAGGCATATACTACTACCTTCCCATCCTGCATTAGAACGCACCCCAATCCCGTTCCACAGACGTCACTGTATACTGCGAAACCTCCACTACTAAATGACAATGCTAGAACTGAGGCTGTGACCAAACGATCCTTTAATTCGTTAAAGTTCTCCTTACAATATTAATCCCAAGCAAAAGAAGTCTCCTTCCAAGTTAATTTGCTCAACGGGACTGCAACCTTTGAAAAATCTTGAATAAATCTCCGATAATAACCTACCAATCTAAGAAACCTCTTAATCTCTGTTACTGTTCTCGATCTGGTCCAACCGCTTACTGCTTTCATTTTGGCTGGATCCACTTTAATACATTCTCCTAAGATAATATGTCCAAGGAAGGCTACCTCTCCCAATCAGAACTCGTATTTGAAGAATTTGACATATAACTAATGTTGCCTCCGTATTTCCAATACGGCCCTCAAATGTATTTGATGGGTATTTATATCCGAAGAATACACCAATACGTCATCTACAAAAAGGACGACGAACTAGTCCAAGTGGAGTTTGAACACTGTGTTCATCAGATTCATAAAAGTTGCTGATGCATTCGTCAACCTGAACGACATTACTAAAAATTCATAATGACCATACCGAATTCGAAAGATCGTCTTGTACACATCTGTCTCCCAAATCCTAAACTGATCGTATCCGGATCTCAGACCTATTTTGGAGAAAACTGATGCTTCCTGTAACTAGTCAAATAAGTCGTTGATCATGGATAGTGGATACTTATTCTTAATAGTAATCTATCCGAATATCCAATAGTCAATGCACAACCGTAGTGAACCGTCCTTCTTCTTGACCAACAATACTAATTCATGATATGACTTTGCAATTACAATTACAATTACAAAATGAACAATTAAACCATGACCAAGACTATAAACTTGGCATGTTGAATTGAAAATGTGTTGCAGGGGACAGCAAAATGGTGAAGACAAATCTACAGACATGTTAAGAGATCAAGATGCTGTCTGAAGAGAGAGACAAGCACAAATGTCCATTGGATCTTTAGATCACATCTGACACTTGGATTAAGGATGAAAACCTTGTATCAACTGGATTTCTAAATTAACTAGTTGAATGGCGAATAAATGAGGCATCACCAACAATGATACTTGCAACCATTCATTTATTACATGTGGGTATATGCAGATGTACCACACTGTATGCAGAAACTTAAATGCTACATGGAGTAAGGAAACATGAATGACCATTTCAATACCTTTGTTTTCCCAACGCATTGATGTATAGGTTCTGAAAAATTGAACTCCATAACTGGAAAGGCCTCACTGAGAACCTAAGTAAACCAACATGAAAACATCATTTAATTGCCAACAATTTACAAAAATAAAATAAATGTGATTTTTCTTGAATTACCACTCAGATGATGTTGTTCTGGTATTGAACAACGTTTATGCAAAAAAGATAGAAGGAACAGTTACCTTAGCCATACCACATTGCCAAATAAAATAAGGCAGGCAGGGAGAATCAATAGGTGGACGCAGGTCCCCACAGGCTCCCAACATCTCATTCACATGAGAATGGTCGAAACCCTCAATGCTTTTGAGGCTACAACGAGTTCTCCATAAATCCTACATAAGAAAGACGCCTTCATGTTAAAAAAACAAAATAATATCAATTTGTTTGAAACACATCAAAGGCAATGAGACTAACTGGAAGAAACATGGCACAAGCCTTTAGGATTCCCTTACAGGGCATTATGAGCACCTCTTCCGACAAAAAGGCATCAAGCAAAGTCCTTTCCTTCCTTCAGCCCATGTCAAGTAACACAAAAAATAATCATTAACCTTGCCTGAATTAAGTACATGATGACAACCATTATGACACTTGATATTTAATCACTACCTTGTTTTTAGATATAAGAGTATTTACATAAAAAGACAACAATATTGAGGTCAATTTTGTGGTAAAAACCTGATACGCTACACTAAAAACCATTAGTGAAATCTAGAACTCTTATTACATCTATAAACAAAAAATAAAGTCAGAGAAAAATATGATGAATGCCAGCAACTTGACTGGATGAATCAAAAGGAATTGAAGGATCCCAAAATAACATAACACTAACTTCAAAAATAAACGCACTTGATGTTATCTCATTTATTCAACAACTTGCTAGAGAGGCTGAAATGAAGACTTTTTGTGTCCTTATGATTGGGGGAAAATCATAAATGTTGACACATTACCAATAAAAAGATGCACGCTTTTTGGTTCATACGGTGTTAATATCTATATGTATGTTCCTCAACTGGTAGCACTTAAGATGGGTCAAGATCCTGAGGGGCTTTCTTGTCAAAGCATGTTAACTAGTTCTTTCACAGTGTAAAAGACCGCGAAAAATAAATCATAATGCAAGCCCCAAAACCAAAGTGCCCAAGACAATAAAAAATGTTCTTTCACGAGAGAAGCAAGAGTTTAAGAAAGTAAAATTTCAACAGAAACACACTGAGAAAGCAAGTTGATTATAAAAAAAAAATCTAAAAGGGAGAATTTTCTTATATTAATTGGTGAACTTTGCTCCCATTCTAGTCTCACTTGTGCACTGCAATTTTACATTTGTTGACATCTTCATTTCAAAAAAACCCCATCTCTAACAAATTATAGAAAAAACATATCACCAACTTAAAGATTAAAACACTTAAAGCATCTTCTCAAAAGTCAAATCATTTAAACATTGTTAGAGGTGAAAAAACAAGATTAGATAGCTCCACAAAAGAGTTTACAATGAGATACACACACTCACACACACATGATATCATAACCCTAGAGTAAATGAACACCCATTTAGCCAAATAACTCTGTGGAATGAGATAGAAACCACTATATTATATCATGACAATGGATTACAATCTCCTATATATAGGAGAAGATATACTTAACCTACAACCAACCTATTAACTGGATAACATAAAGATCCATATAATGATCTATTTATTCTAACACACCCCCTCAAATTGAAGCATCTAACATGCACAGCTTGTTACACAAATAAATGGATACGAAAAAGAAGACTTGATCCAAAAAACATACTAACAAGACAATTAGACTATTGCATCAATACGTGGACTTGACAGATCTACACAATAGAGACGATGCAAGATCAGAAACATCAACAGAACTAGACTACTGCACCAACACATGTGGACGTGACAAGTCCACACAACGAACACGATGTCAAATCTAAAGACCGTCTAAGACAAGTTTTTTTTTTCTCTCATCTTCTTCTCACACATTCTTTTCTCTCTCTTTTTTCACCCTCTAACATTTTCTCACCTTTCACCCTTTTTTTTCATTCTCTCTCTCCTCTGTTTTTTTTCCCTTTTTTTCATTTTCTCTCTTCCCCCTCTCATTGTGGCTTCTTCTTCTCCCTTCTCCCCCGAACGACACATCGACGACTGCAGAGTTGGTGGCCTGGACTGGCCTAGGACTACAAGAGGAAGGCCTGGAGAAGTGGCTCGCAGCGGCTGAAGGACCTGGACTGGAAGGCGGGCTTACCAGCTAAGGAGGAGAGGGTCGACAGGTGGGAAGGCCATAGACGATGACGGCGACAAGGCGCCCTGATCGGCATAACCACGTAGTGGACGACAGAGGAATGGGCTGGAGACGACGACCAGGATGGTACGCATCCTCTCCCTCTCTTCCTACTTCCTCTCCCCACCTTCCTCGACGACGACAAGGCTAGACGGCGTCGGCAAAGGCCTGGACTGGCCTGGACGATGGCTGGAGGAGGGTCAGTGACACATCTAGTGGGTGGAGGCGACAAGAGAATGGCAAGAAGCTTGGATGGAACCGTCGAAACCCGCAGACGGCCTGGATGAGCCTTGTGAGACTGGCAGGAGACCTAGACAGAGCCTGCGGAACCCGCAGATGGCCTGAACAAAAGGGGACAGGGCAGATGGCAACAAAACAACATAGATCTAGGCTTTGGATGGGAAAAGTGGACAACAGAGGGGGGTTTTCGTATGGATCCGCTGTCACCGACGGTACTGTTGTGACGGAAGTCTACCGACGACGACGGCAGCTACTGTGCACACACACTTTCTCTCTCAAACCCTAGGATTTTTCCTGTGCTCTGATACCATGTGGAATGAGACAAAAACCACTATATTATATCATAACAATGGATTACAATCTCCTATATATAGGAGAAGATATACTTAACCTACAAACAACCTATTAACTGGATAACATAAAGATCTATATAAAGATCTATTTATTCTAACAACCTTAAATCCAATTCTAAAACTAAATAACGTCACTTACATTTCCTCTTAAGTTTGAGCATATATATCACACAAATCCAATTCATTACAAAGAGACATAAAGATATTTATTGCAAGGCCCTTTGTAAAGATGTCAACTAGCTAATTAGATGATGGTGTATAAAAGGTAGAAATAATTCCTTTCATCACTAAATTTCGTACATAATGGTAGCTAACTTCAATGTGCTTCATTCATTTATTAAACCAGGGTTACTAGCAACAATTATTGCGACTTGATTATCACAATGCATTAGCACAGGAGACTGAACTGTGAACCTAAGTTCACTCAATAATGAACCATGCCAGACCATCTCACATACAATTTGTATCATAGATATGTACTTTGCCTTTACATTGAACCTAGAAACGACACTTTGCTTTTTAGTCCTCTAAGTCATCATGTTTCCTTCCATATAAGTATAATAGCCAAATGTAAATGTAGAAGAGAAAAATAGGAGAGAAAATGATTTTGTTTATTCTCTATATGTGTAGTTACATATATAGGATGTATTAGATATCCTAGACTAGACGGATATCTAATAACCTGATAACCCATTACACTCTGATACATAATCCTCTAACACTCCCCTTTAACCTGGAGCATACATATCAAGCATGCCCACCTTGGTACATGGAGACTCAAAAACTCCAACACTCAACTCTTTTGTGAAGATGTCAACTAATTGCTCTGATGATTGAGTGTAGTGTGTAAAAATAACTCCTTTTATCACCAAATCTTGTACATAATGACAGTCAACCTCTATATGTTTCATGCGCTCATGAAAGGTGAAATTATTGACAATGGATATAGCTGATTAATTGTCACACTGCATTGACATAGGCATCTCTATGGTAAAGCCAAGTTCCAATAAGAGAAACTTGATCCACATTATTTTACAAGTTGTCTAAGTCATGGATCTATACTCTGATTTGGCACTAGACCTAGATACAACGTTCTGCTTCTTACTACGCTAAGTAACAAGATTTCCTCCCATGTATTTATAGAAACCAGATATAGACTTCCTATCTCTTTGATCTCTTACATATCTTAATTCTTAGTATGTCATAATTTTCATATGACCATTTCTTCTATAAACTAATCCTTTACCTGTAGTATCTTTGACATAGGAAAAAACTCACAATGTTCCACTCCAGTATACTCTTCTGGACTCATGCATGAATTGACTTAATAGACCAATTACATAAGAAATATCAAGCCGAGTCACTGTCAAATATATTAATTTTTCAATCAATCTCCTGTACCGACCAGGATCCTCTAAAAGTTCTAAACTGATGTCTTAGAAAAATGTTTGCTTAATAGGAGTGTTTTCTGATATACACGTCAAAAGACTTATTTCCTAGAGGAGATAAAAAACGTACTTCCTTTAGGATAGCATCATTTTACCATTTGCATAAGTAAACTCAATACTCAAAAAGTATCTTAGCTTTCCTATATCCTTAGTGACGAAGTATGTCCTAAGCTATTCTTTAATCTTTTCAATGTCCTCTTTGTCATTGCTTGTCATCAATATATTATCAACATAGACCATAAGAAGCACACATTCATGGATAGTCTTCCTATAAAAAATTGAGTGATCAACAGTACATCTCTGAAATCTCACAGTCATTACTACCTTACTGAATTTTTCAAATCAGACTCGATAACTCTACTTTAAACCATGAATTGCCTTCTTTAACCTACGTACTTTATCCTACCCTTAAATAATATACCCTGGAGATTGCTCAATAAGCACAGAGTCAGTCAGATCATCGTATAAGAAGGCATTCTTGACATCTAATTGGCACAGATCCCAAGAATTATTAATAATAATGGACAAGATTACTCTAATGGAATTAAGATGAACAATAGGTAAGAAAGTTTTTGTATAATTAATACCATATATTTGAGTAAAACAACAAGCAACCAATCGAACTTTGTATCTGTCTATGGTGTCGACAGTTTTGTACTTCACAATGTAGACCCATCGACAAGTGACTATGGTAGCTCCGATAGAACAAGTCACCAATTCCTAAGTACAACAAACTGCTAATGCAGCTATCTTCTCATCAATTACTGTCTTTCATTGAGGAAGTAAGAATACCTACCAATGATTGTTGGGAACAGACTCATAAGAGAGAGACAAGAAAAAACTACAAAAACAAGGATGAAGAGAGTCATATAAAACAAAATTAGAGATGAAATGAGCGATAGAAGACCAAGTACCTTTGCAAAGTACTATTGGTAGATCAAAATCATTTAGAAGTGTATTTGTATTCGTAGAGGATTCTGTCATTAAAGACACCTGTGTTTCCAGACGACGCCGATATACCAACAAAGGACCTTACCTATGCTTAAATAATTATTGTAAATGTTAATTGATTTGTATGTTCTCTCCTTCTTGCAACTTCAATATGACCAAAAAGGTATGGTCATCATATGCTTTGAAGATTTCATTGTTATGTCAACTACATCATTGCATTTTTTTTAATTGTTTTACTATGGTTGTAAAAGTAAGATCTCGTATATATGTTAATAGAACTTGAACCATTAATAAGAAGCTCAATAACAGACGGAAAAGGGAGAGATTCAATAATAGGTGTAGAATCATCAGAATAAGTCGTGGATTAAAAAAAGATGACATCAAGACACAAAATATTGTCTAGTCAAAGGATGAAAACACCAATAACCCCGTTGAGTCTTAAAATAACCCACAAAAATACATTTGATTGACCTAGAAGACAATTTATCAAGATTAAAAGAATAATCCTGAACAAAAGAAATACACAAAAATACTCAAGAAGTTAAAAGAAACAAAATGGTATCAGGCTGAATATGAATATGCCGAAGGACTTCACTTTTTAGAGAAGTAGAAGGCATCCTATTAATGAGATATATAATGGGAACAACATCTGACAAAAGGTATTTGAGAACTTTCATACAGAACATAATGGTATGAGTAACATCTAATATGTGTTTGTATTTACATTTAAACACCTCATTTTACTGAAAGGTGTGCGAACACATACTTTAATGTATAATACATAAGGATGCATAATAAAACTCAACCTTGGATTAGACAAATTCAATAGCATTATCGATACGTAGACATTTTAGAGTAACATCAAATTGATTTTTTATTTCTGTAATGAAAGTTCCGAATACATTATAAATATAACTACGATCTTTAAGCAAATATACCTAAGATACTCTTGAAAATCATCAATAAAAACAATATAATAGTAATGACCAGACACAAATGAAACTTTAGTGGACACAGATGGAACTTTAGTGAACACAGATGGAACTTTGATAGAACCCTAGATATCACAATGGACTAACTCAAACAAAGTAGGACTCCACGTAAGATGCAAATGCCTAAAAAAAACTGATATCACAATGGACAACTACGGTAAGGCCTTCTGCAACTTTTGATAGTATAGATGATCTAACCGGTAGTGCCACAGTGAAGAAGGCTCAGATGTAGACGTCACAAATGCTAATCCTTGCGATATATTGTCACTGACTAATAGATACACGTCATTGCCTCGTTCACGACCCAACTAATTCTTCTCTCCATCCGTAAATACTGAAAAGTACAGTTAAAAGGAAGAAAGATGACATAACAAAGCAATTATTTTATAATAACACTAATAGAAAGGAGATTAACAGGAAAATTAAGTACATATAGGACTTTTTCAAGAGACAGTTGTGAAAAGACCTACACAACTTCCTTCTCCAGTAATAGAACAAGACAAACCATCAACAATAGCTATAAATCGAATATCGAAAAGCTAAGATAAATGTGTAAATAAGGTTATTATACCTAACATATGAAAAGAGACACCAAAATCAATGGTCTAGGAAGAATTCCTGGATGCCAAGAGAGCAATACTATCTATGAAAGGAGAACGAAAGATGGTGGCAGTGAAATCAGTAACCTTTAGCTGTAAGAATTAATCATAATCAACTTGAGAAATGATAACTATTTGCTTTTCGTTGGTGAAAGTGGATGGTGTAGACTTTGTAATAACATGTGTTATTGAAAGTCGGCCAATCAAATTCCAACATCTATCAACCCAATGACTTGTCTGTCCATATTGAGTGCAACAATGACATCCTCCATTATCTATACCGCCACGACCACCCCTTCAAGAGTCACCTCGTCCTCTATCACGCGCAGCTACCATGACTAACTGATTGAACATTGAAAGAGGCATGCTAATAGAAATACGCAAAAAACTCTGGCAAAGGTAGACTATAGATCAGACACACTGTTAGCTCCTAGAATCTATCCTTGATCTGAGGATGAAGATCAAGAGTCAAACTAAAAAGATATATGACCACAACTAACTCTTCACAATACTGTCTCATCTAGGTAATATCAGTAGTCAAGGGTTGGTAAACTTTAAGCTCATTAGGTAAAACCATCAGTAGTGTAAAATGCTCCTGAACAGACCAATTACCCTGCCATAGGAAGAACAACTGTTAGTAGACTTCAAAAACTCTAGAGATATTCCTAGATCTTCTTCGCCGACTACAACATCATAACTCCTTGTGCATCATAATCGTAAATTCCATGTTATTTACCAACCAAGAGACAATTATTGCATCATTAGTAAACCAATCATCATATGTTGTGTTTTTGCTGACTTTGTTAGATGACTCATCTTGCGATGAGTTACAATGAAAGTCTTGAAACTTTGTGCTCAAAGGAGATAATTCTTGTCATTTAACTTCTTAAGCATCCTACTGAGATTTCTCACCAAGAATTCACGTGTAGCCATGATATAAATGGAATATACGATTTGATTGTACTCCGTTTGTAGGGAAAAAAATATCGATTTGGTGTTAGACAAGACCAGAAAATCACACAACTGCTTTCCAAAGACACCAACACACAATCTGAATGCACGAACACGTGTGGATATCACGTATCTACACATACATAGGGATGGAAACACCATAAGGTGGCCTAACAAATGGTCAAAGTTGCAGCAGGTGGCGAGGAGGGGCTGGACAGCCCCTGCCAATGGGTCTAGGGGCGCTAGAACCGTCTATTGGCACTACAAGAAGACCTTAAAGGACTTGGAGACGCCTTGGATGGCGATTGGGGGTCTTCTTGTGGCTGTCGATAGGCCTAGACGACCCTGCAGTGGCCAAGAATGCACCTGAAGGGTGAAGACGGTGGTTTCGATGGCTGGGAAAAGTGCGACCGCACATAAGAGGTGAGGAGGCAAGCTACTAGCATCGGAGAGGTATGATCCGATGGCTGCGGTGGCCGTCGACTAATGGTTTTGAGAAAAAACTCCCTAAGGTTTCCCCTTATGATCTGGAACCATGTAGAAGGGAAATATATGAGAGAAAAAGATTCTGTTTATTCTCTGTATGTGTAGTTACATATATAGGATGCATTAGATACCCTAAACTAGATGGATATCCAATAACTCGATAACCTACTACACTCTAATACACAATATTTATCTCTAATAGTAAACTTACTATATCCCTTATCATCTACATGACTAGAGTGTGAATAAGCTTCCACCTATAGATGACCATGTTTCATATATATTCAGTCCTTTTTTTAGGTAATCCTTTGATGTAGGCCAACACACAAAAGATACCTCTCCAATGAACCAATTAAAAGTTTATGCATGGGTTGACTTAATAATCCTACAACATAATAGATATCAAAACGAGTAACTGTAAGATAGATTAATTTTCATCAAGAGACTTTGAAGAACTATTTTGAAGAACTATCTCGGAGTTTGATCAATAGGTGTTGACTATGACATACATCCCAAACCAGTTTCTTGAAGTAAATTAAGAAAATATTTTCTCTCAGATAACGACCATAAGTGAATTCTATCCCAAGGAAATGCCTAAGACGTCCCATAATCTTTGTAACAAAGTGCTTTTTCATGTACTTATTGGTTTCTATAATCCCTACTATGTCACTTCCAGATAAAATGATATCATTAACATACACAGCAAGAATAACACTACCACTAGCATATGTCTTGATGAAGACAAAACAATCAACTATACATCTCTTGAATCCTAATTTCATCACAATATTGCTAAACTTTTCAAACTATATTCATAAACTCTGTTTGAGACCATAGATAGCCTTCTTAAGGTGACAAATCCGACTCTTCCCTTAAAAAACATATGTTAAAGATTGCTCCATAAGAACTATATCCTGTAAATCATTATAGAGAAAAGCATTTTGAACATCTTTTTAATGAAGATCCAATGACTGATTGATGGTAATGGATAGTAGAACACGAAAAGAATTCAATCTAATCATAGGAGAAAAAGTCTCAACATAATCTACACCAAAAATCTCAGTGACTTTACAAGCAACCAAACAAGCTTTGTATTTGTCCATAGATCCATCAGATTTATATTTGATAATGTAAATCAATCTGCAACTAACCATAGAACCGTCAACAAGTCTAGGAACTAAAGTTCATGTGCTACATGATATGAGTGCCTACATTTCTTCATTCATAGTAACTTTCCATTGTAAAAGAAGAATAACCTCATTGTAGTCCTTGGGAATAAACTCAAAAGAAATGAAAAGGACAAATTGATAAAAGGAAGAATGAAGTCTATCATAAGAAATAAAATTAAAAATAGAATGTTCAATACTAAATCTCTTACCATAACGAAGAATAATAAACATACCAACATCAATAGGTAAACAAACTTCAAACGAAGAGCAAGAAGGTGAGGCATTATCGTTGATTAAGCCTCTTTAAGGCAACGAGTGTAAATCTGCATGAGACGATCAACAGTAATAGTAGGAACATTGACAACATTCTTAGTTTGAATAGTATCTACCGGTGAAGGAAGAGGAATCATCATTGATATATTTGTAAGAGGAGAACTAGAAAAAAATAGGATGAACTTAGAAAAAGTAGCATCAACTAATACAAGATACCAACGTGTTACAGATTGTAGTAGTGATAACTTTTTTGAGTCTTAGAATATCCCATAAACATACACTTAACAAAACGAGAAAATAATTTGTCAAGTTCAAGAGAGATATTCTAGACACAACAAGCACAACCAAATACACGAGGAGGGAGATGAAACAACGTATTATGACACAACAACCGAAAAAGGAATATCACCAAACAGAATAGAAGAGAGCATCCTATTAATGAGATGAGACGCAGTAAAAATAGCATCAAACTACAAATATTTAGGGATAGATATATGAAACTACAAATATTTTGGAACAAATATATGAAGCATAATAGTACAAATGACATAAAGAACACGTCTATTCTTCAGACCATGTTTGGTCTGAGTTTGTGTTGATTCGTATCGTTCAGACCTATACACATGTTTCCGGTCATTCCACGTGTTGACAATGGCTTCCTTTTGCTTCTACGATGATGTGAGTCACTTGAGTGGTACGATAATAAAGGTAAATGATCAAAAGTATCTCTTGTAGGTGAAGGCGTCTGTTGTGTTTCTGGGAGTCCATTGTAAAGTAAAGTATGTTACCGATAACCTCTCTTCCATAAAAGACTCCACATATGATGATTGGTTGGCTATAAATTATGGAGTTACATTGTAATTGGTCAACAGTATGTTTTTAACTTTGCCAAAAAGATATGAGATACTCTCAGGGAGATGCATAGTCATGAGAAGAATATTTTCAAGGTTTTTAAGATATATGATACTATTTTTCCCAAAGACGTATAGTCATGAGAAGAATGTTTCTAGGGAGATTGGACTGTTCAGAAGTATTACACTTTTCTTTGTGCTTTTATGGACAAGTTGGATGTTCATTAGTCCATTGTCACTAATGCTCAGACATTATCGAGAAGATTTAATGGTGGTGATTCATATTCATTGTCATATCCTTGGTGCAGACACTATTTTCTCCTTGTCATCTACATTTACTTGGGCCTTACATGTTTCCACAGGTTCGTCGTCAAATCTCTCAGAACAATCAACCATGGTGACGTCTATTAGAGGTTGTGAATGTGGCTGGGGAAAGGTCCCAGTTTAGGGAAAGGGTGTGGCACTCAAAAGTATGACCATTATGGTTGCACTAACTACACATTTGATCAATGTTGCGATAAATTTGACAAATTTGACAGGTTAGAGTGGCCTCAAAACGTGACTACAAATACTGCAGTAGGAGTCAAATGTTTCTACTATTGTTCTAATTTCATAAGTCGAGTATGAGACGTTCCTCCAGTACCAGACTGCTTAGTCTAATGCCATCACTTCCCAAGTTGCCACGTTAGCTAGCCTTTAAGGACCATTCTTGGGTTATAGACTTTGAAGCCTTCACTCACATGTCAGTAAGGCACCCGTGACCTTTTTACATCCCTTAAACATTTGTCAAATATTTCTAGTCTTTATTATCGATGGTAAATGTTGTTAAGTTGTTGGTGAAGGGATTGTACATGTCTCTTCTCGCCTTCAACTTGATAACATCCTTTATGTTCTAGACTTTCTTGTAAACTTGTTTTCCATTATTGCCATCTTCTCGCCTTTAACTTGATAACATCCTTTATGTTCTAGACTTTCTTGTAAACTTGTTTTCCATTATTGTCATCATCAAAGCTTATTATTGCCATCATTATTGCCTTTTTCTCATGTCATTGAAGACAGAAAAGAGACTTGACTTAAGCCATGAGTGTGGTTGTAGCCTCTACATCCTAGTACGTGAAGAAATTTCAAAGGAACTAATGTCATTCATTTCTTTATAGGAGTCCTCTCTATTGTAGCATTATCAGCTGGGTCAACCGACTCATCAGAAGTTTCAACAAGCCTTGCCATTGTTATTTGTTGAGTCTTTTGAATGTAAGTCATATCAGTCAAGTAAACATTATCATGCTATTTATCGTCATTCTTCTAGCGTTGGCAACAAGTGTCCTTTTAAGCTAATCTATTCTGATATTTAGGTCCAACTCGTGTCCCATTGTGTTAGATTTTAAGTATTATATTGTTTATGTAGATGTTGGATGTATTTGTTAAAAGATAGGTCTCAAGTACCTGAAGAAATAAAAAAGTTTTTCAAGGAAATAAAAACTCGCTTTTCTGCTTAACCAAAGTTATTTCGTACTGATAATGCTTCTGAGTTTACTCAAAATGACATAATTGTTTTTTGTTATTCTTTGAGAATTCTTCATCAAATATCGTATCCTTGTACATTTTAGGTCAATGGTAATATACTTCACTTTACGATGGACTCTTAAAAACACATTAAACACCTTCACCAAAAATGATACTTCTAACCATTTTACTTTATTATCGTACCACTTAAATGTCAAAGCCATGCATCACCAAAGGAGGAAGAGCAAGCCATTGTCGACATGTGGAATGGCTGGAAACACAAGCACAAAGTTTGAACTGATACAAATCAACACAAACACAAAATCAGACCAAACATAATTTATAGAGGCACGATTAAGGCACACAACAGCCCTACAATATCACAAAGCAGCCGAACCACTAGAAAGGGCTGAAGATGCTGTTGCACGACCTGATGCCTTAGTCGACAGTTGTCGGTCAGTGAGGAGGAAGGAACTGCTAGACAACCTGGAGAGAAAGCCAGACGACGAGATCTACACAACCATCAGAGGAAGCGTAACCCACCACCGAACAGCCTACAAGGCCTACAGTCGTCGGTCAATAGGAAAGGAGGAAGGATGAGACCACCTGCGGGTCAGTTGAGCGAAGGAGGCCAATTAACCAACGAAAGAGCTCTGACAGTAGTGTTGGTGTCGACAATAGCAATGCAGGTGGGCGGCTGCCGTGAGGAGAAGAGGTTAGATTGGGTGGGTGGGAAAAAGAGGAGGATTAGGATTAGGCTCTTGATACCATATGAGAGGTGAAAAATAAGATCAGATAGCTGCACAAAACACATACACGCACACGCATATTGAGGAAAACACGATTAGAAGGAAAGATGAGCCACAAAAATAGATGATTACTGAAAAAGATTATACTAACTAGGGAAGGTCCCTATCCTTAATGTAATAAAAAAAAGAGAACCAGAAAATGATAGATGTACAGAAATTTAAAATTTATGCCTAGTAGTGCAGCAATATTGTATGTAACTTTGTAGGATATTTACCAAAACCTAAGATTTTGCCATGGAAGCGATCCTTCATTTCCATAATAAAAAGGTTCTGCAATTAACAAATCGACCTGAAAAAAGGAATAATAAACCACATGATGTCCAGTTTGTCTAGGCTGAAAATGACGGCTACCTAATCACGATTAGATATTAGAAACAATTATATGAACATATCCAAACATTTCACCAGCAATCCTAAATTTTAAAAGTAAAAAGACTTAAGTAAAGCAACAGGGGAAAAGAATATAAGAGTTAATCACATAAAGCTACCTTTTTCCCATGCAAGTCATCAGCAGACAGGCATGAAGCTCTTTTTCCAAGAACTTCTATCCTCCCCCTTGCAAAATCGTTTGCATCAGCAACAGCTTCCAGATAGAGAGAAGCCTTTTCTTTCAATCCCGGAAATATTGTCAATATGTAAGCTTTATCAGAAAGATGAGCCATCGCAATTGTCAAGAAGAAACTATCATCTGCGATGAGACAGAATGGAGAATCTTTCACCTGCAACTGTAAAGGTGGGATATATCAAATCTTCCATAAGCCAGATATGACAAAAAGTTATGATCATTGTAGATACGGTAGTTGTTAGTGTAGATGGATCATTATATGAATCTTTGTGTTATGCATTTATCATTGTGTTCTCCTAAAGGAGATAATCCTTAGTGTAATACAATCGATCCATTATTCTATCTCTACATGGTATCAAGAACACAGGATGAAAAAGACCTAACCCTACAATCAACCACTGCCACCCACCCCACCATCGCTTGCCACTTCGCCGCCTCCTGTCACCCAACTGTTGGTTCCAAGGTAGGACTAGCCTACTATTGTTCTCATCGATTGAGTACATCAATGGGTTCTCTTCCTCTATGGTATGGACACCCCTTCTACGCCATAAGAGGTTTTATGCTATTTGCTTGCCTGTCGTGACTGCTATGAAACTCAATAGGAAGAATTATATTCATTGGTCAAAGTCTTTCACTGTTTTCCTTAGTGTTCACTGGAAAACAAAGCACATTATTCAAGATCCGTTGTCTCTAAAAGACCTCACTTACAATGACTAATTTGCTACAGAATGTGGCGTAATTTCGTAGCTTGTCAAAAATATGAAGGAGAATATTATTGTTGTTGTTAGTCCCTCACTCCGGTTAAGAAAATCTGAGATACTGTGTAGACATCCCAGATTTTATAGGTAGGTTTAGATGGATTCAGGAGAGAATGTGTGAACTATGGAATTGCTAGGTCTAATTACTTTCTCTAGAAACACCTCAAAAACATCTGTCAATCTCCCAAAACTTCCATAATCACATAAATATCATCCAGCATAGCCCGTGGTAGCTGATTGGTTCCTAAAAAAGTCGATCAACGGACTTAAGGCTTGTTTGCCTGGTGTTTTCTTTTCTTTTTTTGTAAACGATAATTAATATATATTACAAGAAACCACTACCAAGTGATGTAATATATATGATATCCGTGGGAGTTGAACTCCCAACCACTCGAACAACCACAAAGAGGTTTCACCACTAGATCAAGTGACTGCAGACTCTGCCTTGTCTTTTTTGCGTCAAGTAATATTTTACATGAATATTGGCGACAAGATCAGCAGAAGTATGTTGTTGACGTATTTAAGTGGCTAAAATGATCGACGAAATGTCCTATTTCAGTACCAAAGAATGCAAAAGTCCTTCTCGCCATTTAGCTGCCTGATCTCGATGGCGATGGCCGTGATTGATTCTAAGCATACTCTTTCACCTCCCAGATGCCTTTGGGCCTTTTCTCCCACTTCGAATTCACCATTCACGCCATTGAAATCCATCACTGCCTTCAATCTCCAACCATTACATCCACGACCTTAAAGCATCCCAACTGCCTATTTAAGCCCCTTTGCACCCCACGAGAGGGGGCATCGCCTTTTCTTACCGCTCTCCAACGCAAATCCATAGCTCCTCTCTAGTTTCAGGCGATCTAGCTCTGGTTCCAACGATTTCGACGGCGTTTCCATCCATTGTCAACGCTTTTTGAGATTCGAAGAGTCTCCAGTATTCTTCAATGCTCCACAGTAAGTCTCTCGCCCTCCTCCACTTCCATTCAAGCTTTGTGTGAGCATGTGAGTCGTCGGGAGTCGATTCTCAACGCTCGATTCTCCTCCTCCGGCAGTCACTGAAATTGACAATGACGCTTGATTCTCCTCCCTTCTGGACGTGCTGAGAGTCGGAAGTGAGGATCGTGAGCCTAATGATCACAATAGGCACACCTCAGGGTATCTCCTTACGCCTTTCTTTGTCGTCATCGACTGAACGGTGTGGTTCGCCAGAGTTCTACCGACACCGACGGTTTGAGCCAGGAAAGTAATTTAAGTGTGCTTTCCTTAGCATAATTCCTTCCTGCACTTCTTCCTAATCACCTCTGCCTCCCTGGACTCCAGACAAAGCTTATCGACCTCAGACAAGGACGATCGTCGTTCACACCGGCAAGGTAGGTCGGTGGAGGGATCGGATGATCCTTCCACTAGTTTGATCATTTGACTTTGCTTTCCCACTTTCGATCTTGTTTTTCCAACATCTCTTTTTCCTTTCCTGTGCCTCATCAGTCATCAATGAGGCACATCAGACTTCCTTTATGGCCGACCGACGCTAATACCGACGAGCAAGACAGGGAGAGTAGTCTAGAACGTCATCGAACGATCAAACCGCATGGAGGATTCCCTCGCAGCTCAGTCTTGCTTCCCAAGTCTTGATGTAATTCCGCAAGTCCTGTCGTCTTCCACTAAGGCCGACCGACATGATCTTTGTCGAGATTGATGGGGAGCATAATCCAACCAGTAGATTCACTATTAGAATGCGTGAATAAGCTTCTTTAACGTCCCTCTTGTTTCTCCGATTGAGCATCAAGCCTTTTGACGCCATCCAATCAAGAATTCACCCGAAACTCGCCATCTAGACTAATAAAGGGTTACGCGAATCCCGATAGCAGATGAACCAGGCGAATGATAGAGGGACAAGTTGACGGTTATAGGCGACGATTTCAACTAACGAATTCAATTGGCGAGGATAACCGACGTGGAGCCCCAAATCTAGACAGTTATAACTACTTTGCATCTTGATTTGCTTTCCCTCTAGCTTCCTTCCTGACCCTCGTTTAGCTTCTAGAGTCAGTCTTATCTCATCCTATCCACCCATTTTCTTAGGACGCACATTAATTTAGTGTACATTAATTTGCCAATAATGCCCTTCATCAATTTTCACATTGTTTCCCGATTTTCGTGGATTTTTATGATTTTGATTTGTGTTGGAATTCTATCTTTCAAAATGGTACATTAATTGACATGTAAACGCCTACAATGACCCAATA
The DNA here is from genome assembly GCA_024699735.1 of Posidonia australis. Taxonomy (NCBI): domain Eukaryota; kingdom Viridiplantae; phylum Streptophyta; class Magnoliopsida; order Alismatales; family Posidoniaceae; genus Posidonia; species Posidonia australis. The sequence goes on from JAMKQA010025712.1 coordinate 28,028, forward strand.
CAGATTATTTTTCCCTTTCACGAGTTTTTTTTTCTAGTTTTCGCTATTTTGCGTGATACTCTCCAAATATTTCTGATTTTTACATAATTCTTCCATCACCCAAGGGTGTACATTAAGTGACATTCTCAATGTCTACATTAACCCTTGAATTATTTTCCATACCTTTTTTTTTATTCCTTTTTATTACAGAGTTTTCATGTCAGGTCTTTGCATCCATCTGAGGTAAATGCATTAAAAGTGGACAAGCATACACATTAAACCATAAACAAGCGGTTAACCTTGAAAGATCGATTTCTCAAACGTATAGGGATGCCTAATACATTTCCCATGCATAACAAGAATCCTTATCTTTTCTCTGGCCCACAATAATTTACGTGCTTCATCTATAAGCACGAAGCACACAAGCGTGTCTTTGCATCGTTCTCTTTATGTTTGGTTTTCCTCATCTTTCCGTTAAAACATTAAATGGTGTCTCTTTTCCTTAACCTTCTTTTCCTCATCTCTTTTTGGTATTTTCGAGTCGTGTCACCTTTCTCAGATTCATTATTCTCGTGATAACCATATCGGAACTCTTCGTGTGTTTCCACACACAAGGAATCATGCAAGGTTCCACCGACATGGTCACAAGAACTAACGACTCCACTAAAGATACCAGATTCTTACTTTCGTATTGATTTTCTTGCTTGTTTAGCCCTGTCTAGTTTGTATGCTTGCCAAATATGCTTATACATGTCTTTTGTTTCATTTACATAAATGTTATGCCACAGCATATGTACATGACCTAATTCATGCCTTTTGTTATGATACTTGTTTCTTTTCACCTTCTTGACGACACAATACTAGCACATGCCATGCTCATGCCTCTTGCTTATTGAGTGAGTATTTAGATGCTATGATTGTGTGTTTTCTTTCCTTTTTATATTTACTATGATTAGGAGAGTAAAACTATGTTGCTTCCCTTCCTAGTTAAAATAAAACATACAAATTTAGATGAATAAATAATTAAACATAACTAGAGACAAATACTCACAATCCCCTTTGGTTTAATAAATAGCAAGTAAAAGATACCTAACATATGTGCGTGAATGATCATATAAATGTATGCATCTTCTCCTCTCAGAATCCACCTACTTAGTCTGAGAAGGACAATTCTAGTTACCCGTTCTATGACTTCGATGTAGGACGTGTGACTAGTCTGCTTCTCTTTATCCGACGTCATGTCAATGTTAATAGAAGCTACAACTCCTTACTACTGCAGGAGTTGAGGTCACCAATGCACCACCTTTAAACGCCTAAGCTTTGGTCAGGAATGGAATGGGACCTTATTTTCTATCCAAAGAGACCTATACACCTTGAGTGTGTCCAGAGTAGATAACCTACTAAGACACACTTAGATGATGAGAGAATACATGTTATAAGCATTCATATGCAAGTGTGTCATTCATGCCACCTTAATAAACTTTTACATGGCATTTGTGTTTCTTTTTCGTGCATTTTCCATTTTCCTTCTCTCACCAACTAGCTTCTTTCTCTCCAAAGAGTTTTGAGCGCGAGTTCCTTAGTCAGAGCCCGTGTAGTCCTTTTGGTGACCTTTACTCCAAGGCACTCCTCTCGACTATCTTTCCTCGAACTAGTTGTCACTTTTGACGATAGCTCTTCGTAAGTATCGTCCTCTTATTTACGATCGCAGTCCTATTCTTACCTGTTCACGATCCGTCATGGCCCAACCAGCTATCGAGTCTTGTTTGAGCTGTTTCGGAGGAGATCTCTGTTTCTACCCTTTCTTCCTCTCTTATTTTGACATCTGTTACTTCAATTGCTTTCCACGAAAGTCATTTTCAGGCACATGGATTCTCCCACCCTTTGCCTTCTAGACACTGCCAAACCTTGATCAGTCTGGAGCCCGTTACTGAGGCAGTCACAGTAACAACCACAGGGACTCCTGACCTAACAGTGTCCTGTCCCATGGCTAGTTCAACCACTTTTGACACTCAACTAACTGCGATCGTCTCTTTTGTAGGATCTCTGCCATTCCGACCTTTGAACTTCCAACCTCCTTTGACGTCCCTTATGCTTACTATTCCGACCTTCGATACTGCTACCGATGATTCTACTACCATGCTGTTACAACAACTCCTGACTCTTATATAAAGGTTGCAAAACATAACTTTCTCCTTGAATCCTACTTTGACTACATCCATCAATCTTATCCCTAAGGTTCCAAATCAACAAGCTACGACATTCCATGTTGCACCCATCACACCACCATCGCAATCGTCGCCACAGCTCCTCGTTGCTTCGACGACAGGCACTACATCTCCGCCATTAATATCATCACCACTATACACACAGCATATTCCTCCATCTGCTGGTGGCCAACCTGAAATACCGATGCAGCAGTTGTTGCTCCTACACATAGCACTACGCCCAGCACAATATGCTACCATTCAGGCTTCAGTATACATACCACCACAAACGACACATACACACAGATACGCTGGTCATCGCGTCATGACATCAGGTGACAAGATAATTGATCCAGAGGAGCATGTGGGTGCCATTAATACAGCATACGCGGGACACGCGTCACCTGCACAATCAACGTCAGCAACGACCTCGGATGCTCTCCTTAGAGGGATGAGTGATCTAAAAAGAACACTACATCTAATGCAAGACGGGGATCGTCAGTCTTATAATTTCTCGGACCTCTGCTACTTTTCAGATGCTGTTTTCCCTTCGAACTTTCACATTGCGGAATTTAAAAAATATAATAGAAAAAACTACCCTATTTCACATCTGAGGGCGTATTACGGTGATCTCACTCAGCTGCAGGCTGACGAGAGACTACTTATCCATCACTTTCCTAAAAGTCTTACGGGTCCGACCCTGAAATGGTTCACATCTCAAGATATGACCACCATTAAAACCTGGAATGACTTTAACCAGACTTTCCTGGAACAATACTCAATCAATCTCAACATGGTCCCAAAGCGAACCTATTTTACAATTTCCATACAACAACAGGGCACTCTACAAACAATTGCTTTAAGCTCTAGAATGCTATACAGGATCTGATTAACCATAAGGTTATAATCAATAACACACAGGAGGTAGAGCCTTCGCCAGATGCAACAGTAGCACCCACATCAGTATCTGTACACTTTAATATAGTGAATCGGCCCCGGCCTGAACATGCGAGAACGACGGGAACCTCAAAGATTCACATTGTTTCTCCGATTGAGTCTGCACTTCGTCCGTTTGATCCTTCTTTTCTTAGTCATGATATCTAGGCTCCTTTCCCGCATTAGTTTTACCAATCTTTTGATGAAGCCTCGGGTACCGAGATCAATATGATCCAGTTAACTGCCAAGTCGGGGCACACGACTACGAAGTCCACCATGCAATCTACTCCATCACCTATTTGTCTATTAGTCAAGTCTAAGCCAAAATTAACCCCAAAAAAACCAACACCAGCCCCTCCCATTACCTTTCCAGACACATCAACTGCGTCTCAATTAAGACTTGAAGTCTGTACTCATGTGGCTATTAATCTGACACAGGATACCCATCGTATGTCCTACAGCTATGTCACAGAAATGTGTGCTGAGATGACACGATCGGGATGGACATATAAGGCTTTCATTACAACTAGTAAGTCCAATCTACCAGCAGCCTCATCATCCCAACCGAAGAACCAAACTTCCAACCTAGTTTCAAAAGAAACACCTCCTAGAGTCAATGCTACCACAAGTAAGAAGGACCAACCTGTAGCTGATATTAAGGCCCACTTTAAGAAGGTTAAGGCAGATATTTCCATTTGAGATCTAATCTACACATCGATTGAGCATAGGGATGCCTTTCTTCGAGTTTTTCAAGTTGCCCATGTTTCTCCAACAATACAACCTTCAACTCTAGAAAACATGGTAGATATGATAGCTGCATCGCAGGTAATCTCATTCTCTATCTCGAAGTTACCTCCGACAGGAACAATCACAATCAACCCCTATTTATCACGATGAAATACAAAAACTTCCACATTCCACTTACACTGGTGAATAATGATGCAGGCCTAAACGTCTGTCCCTTGCTAACAGCAAGTCAGATCAGATTCAAATCCAAAGATATTACCCCAACAGTAAAAAGAATGATGACATTCAATAACACGCACCACGATGCTTTGCAGATTCTGGTTATTCCTTTAGTAATTGATCTAGCTCATTTCGAAGTAGAATTCTATGTTGTTGATCTTGAGCCATCATTCAATCTCCTACTTAGACCCCCTTGGTTTCACAAGCATTAAGTGATCCCTTCAACTCTTCATCGGAGGATAAAATTCTGTTAGAACAACGACGTTATCATTGTAATGACGGAGGATAAAATTCTGTTAGAACAACAACGTTATCATTGTAATGACGGAAAATTTTGAAAAGGAAAGATTCAAAGGTTGTTTCTTCTGTGTCTCCTCAAACTGTCCGATTTGACCAATAAAGCTTTAGATGTGCTCTATCGAGTTGATCGCTTCAAGCCCATCAATTTCATTTCGATTCTAGAACGCATCAACCATTTGACCGCTTATGGCAATCCTTTTGCGTTGGTCGAAAATCTCTATCAAAGATGGAGGTATGAAAAAGGAACACCTCTTGGACGGAATGGTCAAGAAATTGTGGAACCAATCGCAGCAGAAGAAGGGATTTTGAAGGACTTGGAAATGAATGGAAGCCTTAAGATGGATTGTCGCAGAATCGTAAGTCCCGAAAACTCTTTATCCCACAAGATTTATCTAACTTTGTTAGTACAAACTTTCTAGATTCCAATGAGAATCATGTTGGTGCAAAGTCTGTACAACCACAAAGTGAGGAGGTCGGTGAATAAGAGTGGGTTTATATAAAGGATTATTACTCAGAAGAGGGATGCTCAGATGATGAAGGTTCAAACAAAGCAGTTCAGAGACCGTTAGCTTCAACAAGGTCAATTAGATTAGCATTGCCACCTTCACTGAAGGTTCTTCTTCAGTTTCTGTCAAAACATCAACAGCAGCAGCTCCATACACAGCCCTAATAGCATTACAATCAATAAATGCAAGATATTTCAATCACAAGTAAATCAAACAGTGTCACCCGTAGAGACATTCGTGGGGTTAACAACTTCAATACAACAGTCGACCATGCCATAGGTTCAATTAGTCGCATCCACCACACTCACAATAGTGCCAAAGTTATATCAATAGAGTCAATGGTGCCTCAAGCACATTATCCATCCGCCTTAGTAGACTTGATCTCATTGTCACACCACTTAGTACCATAAACAAGTCCACAACATATTCTACGAGAAGGCGCATCAATGGACACAACAATCCAGTTATTAACACAATCAATGTCATTCGCAACTACATTAGCCCAATATCAGACTCGACAAGCACATCCTCTAGTCCATGTTCCACAATTTCCAGTACAGTTGATGACGCAAAGTGTCGTAAAATAAAGAAGTTGACTCGACAATACCAAACTACCAGTGCATATTATGTGGACTTTACTTCTGATGAGGAAGAGGGAGATTTTGTAATGGTATAGGTGGACAACATGCTCAATGATTTAGAAGTCCTGTTCCAAGAGCAGTTGGTTACAGAACTGTGATTACAGAACTCAGTACAAAGCAATCGGTTTCATAGTACTAGCCAAAAGAAACTAAATCAGTGAATACTAGACAAGAAGAGTTCATCTCCTATCAACTAGGAGACGGGTCTAGGTAGTATTACTAGTTCCTACTCCATTTGAGCAATAGGGTCCAAAAAAAAATCCTTAGTTAAACTCAGAAAAAAACGCAAGCAATAACACTCATATCAGTCAGTCAAAAGGCAACCACCCATCTGTCACAAGCATTGTACATATCACAAGAAAAAAATCAGAAAAATAAGGATAATCAGCTACATGATAAGGCAATAAAGAAGGAAGAACTGCCAAAATCGTCAATGAATTCCGCTGCATTGGAGTCAAAGGTTCTTAGCGACACCTATAAGAAGATCAAGGTGACTGTGACCATCCTAAGGCATCATTAGAGGCAGAGTTCTGAGCAGATATGCTCTTTTAAAGACACTGACTCATATTATTTAAAGCAAGAAGTCCTCTCAGAGCCCATCACATATGAAGAAGAGTAGACAGATAAAGACAGGCATAAACATTGACACTATAGAAAATGTCAAAGAAGTGTGAATCAATACTAAGCTCACAACATAGGCCCGAGCGGAATTCATTGAGTTTCTCTGAGAATATGCAGATATTTTCGTCTCGAGCTATGATGATATGGTCCAACTAGACATTGAGGTAGTGATACACACATTACCACTTAAATCCAACGTCAAATCAGTAAAACAAAAGCTTCGTAGATGATGACCCCAATGGCTGTGAAACTAAAGGAAGAGATCATGAAATAATACAAGGTCAACTTTTTGAAGATCGTCCTCTATCCAGAATAGCTAGCCAATGTGGTGCCAATGCCGAAAAAGGATGGTCGAGTTCGAATGTGTATAAACTACAGAAACCTCAATAAGACGAGCCCGAAAGCTAATTTTCTACTCCCACACATTAATGTTCTAGTGGATAATACTGCAGAGCATAAAATGCTATCATTGATGTTCTCTGGTTACAATCGAATCAGAATAGCAAAGGAAGATATGGAGAAAACGTTCTTCATCACCTTGTGGGGAGTATTTTGTTATAAGGTCATACCATTCAGATTCAAGAACGCGAGACAACATATCAGAGGACGATGACACCATTGTTCCATGACCTCATGCACCAAGATATCGAGGTTTACGTGGATGACATGATTGTCAAGACAAATGAGCCTGAGGAACACATTACTTGCTTGAGAAAGTTGTTCAACCGCCTGTAGAAATACAAACTGCATCATAATCCTAAAAAATATGTATTTAAGGTATCATCAGCCAGAAGGGAATTGAAGTGGATCCTAACAAGACTAAGGCCATCATTGAGATACCTCCTTCTACAACAGAAAAGAAGGTCCGAGGGTTGCTAAGACGATTGAAGTATTTCAACCGATTTATTGTCCAACTTACACCAATCTGCGAGTCAATTTTCAAATTCCTGATAAAGAACGTACAAATCCATTGAAGTGAGGAATGTCAGAAGACTTTTGACAAAATTAAGCAACTCTTGGTGAGACCACCAGTCTTAGTCACCCCGACACCAAGGCGTCCTCTGCTGTTCTACTTGTCAGTCACACAACATTCAATGAGTGCAGTCCTAAATCAACATGATGAGACAGATCGTAAAGAGAGGACCATTTATTACTTAAGCAAGAAGTTTAACGATTACGAAGTCAAATACACCACAATCGAGAAAGTTAATTATCCCTTGCTTGGACTACACAACGCCTTAGGCATTATATGATGGCATATCTGGTTCTACTGCTATGCCGACATGATCCCATGAAGTATTTGTTCTAGAAACCAGTACTAATGGACAGGTGTGTCTAGTGGCAGATGTTTTTATCTCAGTTTGATATCACTTTTGTCACTTAGAAATCTATGAAGGGACAAACTATAGTAGATCACCTGACAAATTTGCCTTTACCAGAGTATCAGCCTCTATAGACACAATTTTTTGATAAAGATATATTGCTCGCCATGGAAGAAAATGAGCCAAAAGAGTCGTGATAAGAAACGATAGCACCTCTACTTTGATGATGCAGTTAACAAACGAGGCATGGGTATCGGTACAGTATTGAAAACTCCACAAGAATAGATGATCCCATTTGCTCGAAAACTGACCTTTGTCTGTACCAATAATATGGCAGAATATGGGACATATATCCTTGAACTCCATGCTACATTAGAACATAATGTATGTAAGTTGCATGTGCATAACGATGTCATGTTAGTCATTTTATAAGTCAATGGTACTAAAAGACGAAAGACCTCAAGCTTGTACCATACCACACTCATCTCTTAAAGCTCATGTAAAAACTTAAGGAAATATGCTTCTCTTTCATGAACAAAGCTAAAAACGTCTATACGGATGTGTTAGCCACTCTTGCATTTTGGTTGTCCAGACCAGAAAATCGAACGATAAATGAGTTAGTAGCTTGTACAGATCAGCCAACACACTACATGTGCACAGCATTGTATCATGACATTAAAATCTTCCTTGAGATTGGAAGTCATCACCCTGAACACAGCTCTTGAGAGGATTAGTTCAGTCATTTTTTTTTCAGAAATTTCTCTTGTGATTAAACTCTAAATATTTGTGGAAAATCAACTGTATAATGTAGAGAAATTGTGTTTAAATGCTAGAAAGATATTCTGTTTCACTAAACGTGTGTATTTGCATGCTTAGGATGCTTTGCAGCTTGTTTTGCAGGTTTCTCAAGACTTTTGTGCCAGTTGAGCGGGCTTCTCAGATAAACTGAACTAAATATCGAACTACTGGGCCCTTTGTCAACAATTTCGCTAATGATTTTCGCCAATGACATCCGTTTGTAATTTCCATCTTCATTGTTCACCTGGACTTTCCACTAGTACTAACTACCTGACCAATCAAAATTGGGACAATTGGTAGTGTGATTCCCATAACTCACCCATGCTTTCATGTCCTCACCTACCTTCTCAATCACTTGGTTATCCACTCATTCTTTGCCTCACCTACCGTGATATTAGCAATATTCCTCCTTATTCCATATTCCTTTTCCTTTATTTAAGCCTTGAAGCTCCACCATTTCTACAAACACATCAGAGAGAGAGAGAGGGAGAGAGAGAGTCCTTGAGCTCATATTCCCACATTGTTGCAAGAAAAACATGGTGAGTTTTATTACTTTTTCCTTTCTTTTCCTTGTATTTCATTATGGCCCTTTCTCTTTCTGTTATCTCAACCTATTGGGTCCTCAGGGATTCCCAACCATGATCATGCCAATCCACTACTCAAATGTGTTGCATAATTGCATCAACAAACTGACCACTAATGACTTGGAGAAACTCCAAACCTAGAAAAAATCTAAAGCTTCTCGACATAGTCGAGGTTGAAGTCAACCGCTATTTTTTATATGTTGTGACCCATTTTTAGAAACTGACCTTCCACGTCTTCTGTTTTGGGCAAGTGGAATTAACTCCAACCTTAGAAAAGGTACGCCTAAGATGCTTTTTATCAAAGTTTCTGGGACCCACTATCTTCATGTGACAATATAGCTATGCTTTTGTTTTGTGCCAGCTGACTGACCTGTCCACTGGTGTTTGTAGACAACGTCTGATCCGTAAAGACGGACAATCTCCCATGCTCCGACTGAAGTACTTTGATGAGATTGTTGACAAGAGAGTGATTCTCGACGACGAGATCTAGCTTCGAGAGTTCATCGTTCGTTTACTGGAAAAGTTGATTTTCAACCATGAAAAGATGACTGTGGGCATTAAGGTAGCTAAAATCGCCCTTGCTATTGTAACCCGGCAGATTGATCTGATTCGAGTCATCCTAGCCGAAACATATCGGACTCTGGACCGATCATTGTGTCGCCCTAGCACTTCTACAACTGTAAAGCTCTAGTAATGTTACACATATCTTTTCGTGTATGCTTTCTTCCTGTACACCGTGGAATGCCATGTGGTCTAATCTGCCCGACTGCACATGTGCGGGTCGACGTTCTACGTCCACAATGCTTTGCTTTTGAGGCATACTATCGTAGTGGACACTCTCGTACTGTCAACTTTGTCAAGGTAACATATAAAAGGCTAGAAAGTTTGATTGAGGACGAAGTAATCTGACGCATCATTCCAACTGTTACAAATCCCTTCGCTATTTTCTTTGATGATGGGGACATAAGACTGATTATTCTACCAAAAGTCTATGGAGGAATGGAGTATCACCTGATCCACGTGATGCGGCCATTCGGATAATGCCAAGATTCTTTCGCTCAAAGTCCGATGCCAGCCCACTTTCTATCTTACCCACTGAGTTCCACTGCCATGACCACTGAGCCGTCCCACCTACTTCGCTGCTGTATACGGTCTGACCGTGTTGTAATGTCGAAGAGCAGTGGATATACACCTAAGTATGAGATTGAAATTTAGGAGACTTGGCCTATTAGTGAATTCTTCCCGGGCCTCCTATTCCCCGATGCAAGCAACTCAAAGAGGGCACAAAACAGCATAAATGTGTAACTATTTTACTTTATTTCCACCTGTACCCTGTCTGTTTTGAGCTTGAATAGATTTTGATCATGTATGTTCGCTCTTTGAGGCTATGATTAAGTCAAGACAATGCACTTTGTTTCCATTTATTGTGCTTGTATGGTGGCTCTACCTTATAACTATTGGGTCGATTTCAGAGAGAGTTTATCAAGTACCGAACCTTTTCATTTATATCAAAGAGAGTTAATCGAGTGTCAACTCACTCCTGAAGGCTCTAGAGTATTCTTTTACCTAGGGGTATTCTGTTTACCTAGGATTCTATCCAAACTCTTAGGTTATAGGTGTCTCTCTAGAAAGGCAATATTATGTCCTGAACTCCATTCTAAACCTCATCGAACCATACTCTTACTTTTTTATATTATTACTCTATTCTTTTCTCCCTCATAAGCATGCAGATTCACTCCATCCCTGGCTTGTAGGTAATAAATACCTAGTCTACAGTTGGAGAGCTACTACTACTTAAAGGATTGACTAGGCTCTTTAGGAATATATTTTCTAGGTATTTACTTCAACTCCTCTCCAAGATAAGTCGTAGAAATAGTGTTATCCTGCACGTCTCTTTCTTTAGGACTAACTTCTATCTGTGACTTCTGTCTTTTAATTCTTTTATGACTTATCACAGATATGTATTTTGTTCGACTCACATTCTCATTCTCACCCCTAACATTTTCTCTTCCTCTGAAAGTATAAGTTCCTTGAGTGACTTGGATACTTCGTCCAATTCATAATAAGTGGTGGCTCCCTCACTCATTAAGTCGCTTAGATATTACCTACCTGAGAAGGTACTACGCATTCCCTACAAAAGCAAGCTTATTCTACTTATGATCATCAAACAATGATCCATGCTCATGATGTTAATAATGACTACTTACTTATGGATAGATGCTAGATAATAGTTAATCGGGCAATGCATGGTTACATGGATGAAAACAACATTGATATGATAATGAAATATCAATACATGCATGTACGAAGAAGGAGGATGGTATCGTAAAGTGAGGACATGAAGTCTGTAGTCACTAATAGTACTTCTTTAGGCAGCATGAGTTAACTGACTCTGACTGTTTAATGTAGTCCATATCCTCTACGATTACTGCTGCTTTAGAGAAGACCTATTTAATTACAAATGGTTCTCACCAATTTGGCTTGAATTTATCACAACCATCAAAGAGATGTATAACTTGCAAGATCAGATCCTCCAGCAAGAAATTTCTAGGTCAGACTTTCTTCTGATAGGACTTTTGTCATCCGTTTCTGATAACACTGTACATGATGCATGACCTACAACCTGTACTCATCTATTAAGTTTAGCCAAACAAAGCGATCCTCAATCCATTCTACTTCATCCAACTCTGTCTCCCTCAAAACCTTGAGCGAGGAAATTTCCACCTCTATAAGTAGGACTACCTCCATACCGTAGACCAGAGAGTATGAAGTTACTCCAATTGAAGTCTAGACTGATGTTTTGTAAGCCCACGAAACATACAAGAACTTGTCGTGCTAGTCCTTATGAGTTTCTGCCATCTTCTTAAGGATCTTAGTCAGATTCTTATTGACGGATTTCACGATCTCGTTCATCTATAAGCGATATGGAGAATATTTGTGATGTCTAATATGGAACTCTTGTAAAAAGTCCTCAACCCTCTTGGTTATGAAATTTGTTCCATTATCAGAGATGATCGAATGTGGTACCCCATATCAAGCGATTATACTATTCCTAATAAATTTTTCTGTTACTACGACCGTAACAGTCTTGTAAGAGACGCTTTTTACACATTTGGTAAAATAATCAATGACTACTAGGATATAACAATGTCCATTAGAAGTTGTTGGATATATAAATCTGATGGCATCGATTCTCCATATTGAGAATGACCAAGATGATGACATGTTGTGGAGTTGTTGTGGGGGTACATGAATAAAGTTTCCATGAATCTGACAATTGTGACATTTTCGCACAAATTGACAACAATCTGTCTCCATGATTGACCTAAAATAGCCCTATAACATTAATTTCATGGCTAAAAACACCTCATTCATGTGTAACTCACATGTTCTAGTATGTACTTGTAACATTATCGCATCAGCTTCTTTCTTGTATAAACATCACAACACCACATACTTTGATACTAGTCGGACCATAGTCTTTCTATCTATAGTTGATGCATCTGGATGATGACTCCCAATCTCTAGGAAAACTTTAATGTCGTGATATCACAAGAACTCATCTAAGGAATTCGCTTTTTCTATACTCATGTAGTGTGTCGATTGATCTGTGCAAGCTACTAACTCTTCCACTACGCGACCTTGTGATATGGACAACCAAGACGTAAGAATGGCTAACACATCCACATAAGCATTCTTGACTCTATTCATGAAGGAAAAGCGTATTTCCTTAAATTCTAATATAAGCTTTAAGAGATGAGTGTGGTATGACACAAGCTTTAGATCCTTCGTCTTCTAATTGTCATTGACTTGTGAAATGACTAACATGACATCGCCACGTACATGCAACTTCCGTACACTATGTTTTAATACAACCTGAAGTCCAAGGATACATGCCTTATATTTTGCCACATTATTGGTACACACAAAGGTCAATTTTCGAGCAAACGAAATCATCTAACCTTATTAAGCTTCCAATACCACACCAATGTCCATGCCTCGCTTATTAACTATGTCATCAAAGTCAAGATGCCATTGTTCCTTGTCATAAGATTCTTCTGGCTCATCCTCCACGATGAACAGTATATCCTCATCAAGAAATTGAATCTACAAGGATTGATATTCTAGTAGAGGTAAGTTTACCAAATGATCTGCTATAACCAGTCCTTTTATAGACTTACGAGTGACAAAAGTAATATCAAACTGAGAAAACAGTATCTGCCACTTGACACACTTATCCACCAGTGTTGGCTTCTGGAACAAGTATTTCATAGGATCATGTCGACATAGCAATAGAATAGGATATGTCATCATATAATGTCTCAGGTGTTGTGTTGTGTGACCCAGATAAGAGATAAGCAGATTTTTTCGATTGCGGTGTACTTAACTTCGCAATCGTTAAATTTCTTACTCAAGTAATAAATGACCCTCTCTTTGCAGCCTGTCTCATCATGTTGACCCAGGACCGCACCCATTGAATGCGGTGTGACTGACAAGTAGAGCAGTAGAAGACGCCATGGTGTTGGGGGAACTAAGACCGATGGCTTCACCAAGAGTTTTTGTTAAAAGCCTTCTAACATTCTTCACTCTCATGAATCTATACATTCTTCCTCAAGAGTTTGAAAATTAACTCATAGATCGATGTAAGTTGGACAATAAATTAGTTGATATACTGCAACCGCCCTAGTTACCCCCGAACCTCCTTTTCTGTTGTAAGAAGAAGCATCTCAATGATAACCTTAGTCTTGTTAAGATCCATCTCAATTCTCCTTTAGCAGATGATGGATCCCAGAAGTTTACCTGACGACAACTCAAATACACATTTATTGGGATTAAGACAGATCTAGTATTTTCGCAGACAGTTGAACAACTTTCTCAAGCAAGCAATGTGTTCCTGAGGCTCTTCGGTCTTGACGATCAAGTCATCCACGTAGACCTCGATATCTTGGTACATAAAGTCATGGAACAATGCTGTCATCATCCTCTGATATGTGGTCCTACATTCTTGAGTCTAAATGGTATGACCCTATAACAGAATACTCCCTACAAGGTGATAAAGGACATTTTCTCCATATCTTCCTCCGCTATTCTGATTTGATTGTAACCTAAAAATCAGTCCATGAATGACAGCATTTTATGCCCTGTAGTATTATCCACCAGAATAATAATGTGTGTGAGTGGGAAATCAACTTTCGGGCTCGTCTTGTTGGAGTCTCTGTAGTTTATACACATTCGAACTCGACCATCTTTATTCGACACTGACACCACATTGACTAGTCATTCTGAGCAGAGAACGACCTTCAGAAAGTTGACCTTGTATTACTTCATGATCTCCTCCTTTAACTTCAACAACCACTAAGGTCGTCATCTGCGAAGCTTTTGTTTTATTAATTTGATGTTGGGTTTAAGCGATAATGTGTGTACCACTACCTCAACGTCCAGCTCAACCATGTCATCATAGTTCTAGGTGAAAACATTTGTATATTCACAAAGAAGCCCAATGAATTCCGCTCGAGCCTATGCTGTAAGCCTAACACTGATTCACACCTTTTTGATATTTTCCGTAGTGTTAACGTTTATAAGCTCAGTTTCTTCTTCTACATGTAAGTTTGAACCTTCTGGATCATTATCATAGGATCGAAAGTCTGGAGTAGTATGGCTGTCTTTATCTCTGCATCATCCTCTTCTTCATATGCGATGAGCTTTGAAATGACTTCTTGCTAAAAAAAGATAGATCAGTGTCTTTAAAAGAGTATATCTCCTTAGAACTCTACCCCTAATGATGCCTTAGGATGGTCACAGTCACCCTTGTCTTCTTATAGGTGTCTCTGACAACCTCAACAACGTATCTAAATTCATTGAGTCTCTGACAACCTCAACAACGTATCTAAATTCATTGACCATTTTGGACTCCACTGCTCAAGTGGGGCTGGAACTAGTAATACCACCTAGAACCGCCTCCTGATTAATAAGAAATGAACTCCTCAGGTCTAGCATTCACTGATTTAGTTTCTTCTAGGACCATTATGGTCGACTGGTCCTGTGAAATCGGTTGCTTTATACTGAGTGCTGTAACCACAGCCTTTCCCTTTCTACGCTTGAGTTCATTCTCTGTATCCTCTACCAGTGTCGCCAACTACTCTTGGAACAGGACTTCCAAATCACTAAACATGCTGTCCACCTACGCCACTATAGTATCTCCCTCTTCCTCATCAGAAGCAAAGTCCACTAAACACGCACTGATGGCCTCTCGTACTTCTAACTCAACAACTTCTTTGTTATTGACAACACTTTGCACCATCAACTGCACTAGAAACTATGAAACATGGACTAGAGGATGTGTTTGACGAGTCTAGTATTGGGCTAATGTAGTTGTTAATGTCATCGGTTGTGCAAATAACTGGTCAGCTGTGCCCATTGATGCGCCTTCCTATAGAATATGTTGTGGACTTACTGATGGTACTGAGTGGTGTGACAACGAGATCAAGTCTACTGAAGCAGATGAATAATGTGCCTGAGACACCATTGACTCTATTGATATAACTCTGACACTATTACGGGTGGGGTGGGCACAACTGATTGAACCTGCGACATGGTCAACTGTTGTACTGAAGCTGTCAATCCCACGAATGTCTCTACGGATGACACCGTCTGATTTACTTGTTGATTGAAATCTCTTGTATTTACTAACTATGATGCTATTAAGGCTGCGTATGGAACGATCGCTATTAATGTTGTGACAAAAATTGAAGAAGAACCTATGGTCGAAAATGGCCATGCTAATCTAACTAACCCTGTTGAAGCTAACAGTCTCTGAACTACTTTCTCTGAACCTTCATCATCTAAGCATTCCTCTTTTGAGTAGTAATCCTCTATGCAAACCTACTCTAATTCACCAACCTCCTCACTCCACGATTGTACAGACTCTGCACCAACATGATTCTCATTAGAATCTAGAAAGCTTGCACTAACAAAGTTAGATAAATCTCATGAGATAGAGTTTTCGCGACTAACGATTCCACGACAATCCATCTTGAGGCTTCCACTCATTTCCAAGTCCTTCAAAATCCCTTCTTTCTCTTGCTGCGATTGGTTCCATGATTTCTTGGTCATTCCACCCAAGAAGTGTTCTCTTCTCGTGCCTCCATTTTTGACAAAGATTCTCGACCATCGCAAAAGAATTGCCATAAGCGGTCAAATGGCAGATGCACTCGAAAATCAAAATAAAATTGACCAACTCGAAGCGATCCACTCAATAGAGCACATTTGAAGCCTTATGGTCAAATTGGATAGTTTAAGGAGACATAAAAGAAACAACCTCGACTCTTTCTCAAAATTTTCCACCATTACAACGACAATGTCGTTTTCCTAACGAAACATTATCATCCGATAAAGAGTCGAGAGATCACTTGATGCTTGTGAAGCCAAAGGCGTCCAAGCAGGAGATTGAAAGATGGTTCGAGATCGACAACATAGAATTCCACTTCAAAATGGGTTGGACCAGTTACTAATAGAATCACCAGAATTTCCAAAGCATCGTGATACGTGTTGTCGAATGTCGTTATTCATTTTACTGCTGGGGTAATGTCTTCAGATTTGAATCCAAACTGACTTACTGTCAGCAAGGGACAGACGTTTAGGCTTGCACCATTATTTACCAACGTAAGTGGAATGTGGAAGTTTTTGTATTGCATCGTGATGAATAGGGATTGATTGTGATTGATTCCTGTCGAAGGTAACTCCAAGCTAGAGAATGAGATTACCGACTGTTAAATGACTTAAGTTTATGCTAATGGGCCGAGGCCCTTATCTTGGCCCGTTTGTTTTTTTTTTTTTTTAAACATCTGAAGAGGGCGCACTGTAGCCGCGTCTTCAACCTCCCGACTGCGCGAGAGCTTCCACTGCGCAGCTCCTGCAACCGCCAGTCGACGCGTCGTTTCGCCTGCTGAAGCTGAAAGGAAGGGTCGCCCGTTACAGCCGCTCGTTCCTGCACCGTCTGTTTCTCCTCCGAAGGCGTTATTCCTCTCCCGCATCCAAAGGTCGCCCGTCCCTGCCCGTGCGTTTCACCCACGGAAGCTCTGCGGTCTTCTGTTGCTGGAGAATCTGAGCTCAGCGGAATGCTCAGAAGCTCACACGTGGAGAGAGGAGGCTGAACGACTCTGCTGAACGGACGACTGTTTCGTCTGTTTTGGGTTTCGACGAGTTACACAGGCTCGTAACTCTCCTGTGTTTAATCCATTGTTTTAATGATGATTATTCACCAAACCTGGGTGGTTCTAGTATA
>JAMKQA010025713.1:0-37100 GCA_024699735.1 Posidonia australis
TCTGGTTGATATAACCAAAATGGAAAATCCGAAGAAAACCCGAATACAAAACAAAACCCAACTAAACCGCGGACACAGAAAAGACAGAAAAGAGGAGGGGGTTTGCTTGCTTTCTATCGCACCAGAGCCGAGACGAGCCGTTGATGGATCGGATCACGGCCACCCACGGCTTCCCGTTTAGAGTTGGCTTCACCGGTCACAGCGGCCACCTCCGTCTCGAGCCTCTCCCTCCCGTACAAGGCCCCGATCCACTCTCCTCCCTCCCCGACTTCATCCTCGTAAAACTCCCGAAATCTCCGACTTCAATCAAAACTACGTTTTTCCTTTTCTTCTTATATATTGTTTTGCATTGGTGTAGCCTCCGGCATTCGAGGAGGATACGAAGGAGAGCCTGAAGAAGGAGATCGAGGATAAGTACCTGTGTCCACTGCTAGACCCTGATGAGTTCACTGTGGAGAAAGATGGGAGGCAGTGGGAGTTCGATTGGTTCGACAGGGCTAGAGTTCCTCTCGAACCGTCCCTTCCGAGGTCGATCGTGGTGCCCAAGTGGGAATTGCCCTTCAGACGAAACAAGGACGAGACGGGGATATGGCATCCTGCTTCTACGGAGGTTTGGGCTGTCTCATCCCTTTTTCCGTCTTTTCCTTTTTGCCCCCCCCTCTCAACTAAATGATATTGGTATGCTATATTGGTATTACTCATCCCTTTTTCCGTCTTTTCCTTTTTGCCCCCCCCTCTCAACTAAATGATATTGGTATGCTATATTGTTATTAAATTACTAAGTTTGCTTCTTCAAGAAAATGTCTGCCATCTAATCCAGAATTTGTTTGAATTGGCTTTTTCTATGTTTTAGGAGTCGTGGTGATTTTTCTTGAGAAGATTATAAAATAAGAAAAAGGGAAACTAAAAGGATCACTATGTGATTTAAGTAGTCCACATGTTCATGGAGACATGAAAATGTGCAAACCATATATACGAAGTAGCACTGAGGCTCACGAATGAATCAAAACCTGACTTACTTAGTCCACACATTCATAGAGAAACGGAAATGTGGAGACCATATATACAAAGTAATACCGAGGTTCATGAATGAACAATGGCAGTGCTAGGAATTGAATCAAGGGGAGGATGACCCTTTGCATTATATATGCAGCTATATATATATATATATATATATAAATGTTATCTTAATAAATATAAGAATGATTCTTAGAAAAATATGGTATTCTTTCTCTTTTTCCATAAAGTCACCAAAAATATATCCAGTAAAGCATAGATATTTACAAAAAACTAATCCTAATTAGACAATTTTACTCTTCATAAGGTACTCAAAAACATATCAAGTTGTTAAAAAGCTTGGATATTTACAAAAAACCCCAAGAAGACAATTTAGTCTTCACAAAAGATCCAAAAATGTATCCAGATGTTAGTAACATGAATATTTATAAAAAATAACACAAAAATCTAGACAAAGTTTTATCTTCAACGAGATTGAGTTTTTCACTCAATCACATTAGTAAAATCATCAATTAACGTATTAGTACTATCATTTTTTATAATTTCTTTTTTGATATATACGCTCAAACAATCCAAAGGAAATGCATCGTCCATCTTGTCAGCTTGGCTTAACGAGCTTCATAGTTGGGAATATTCGTTCAGTGTTTGTAGTTGAAATAAGAAGAGTTAATACAGAAAGAATCAATCTATCCACAAGTGGATAGATATTTTTACTTCTCGATTTCAGCC
Source organism: Posidonia australis (assembly GCA_024699735.1). Classification (NCBI taxonomy): domain Eukaryota; kingdom Viridiplantae; phylum Streptophyta; class Magnoliopsida; order Alismatales; family Posidoniaceae; genus Posidonia; species Posidonia australis. Next base: position 1,747 of record JAMKQA010025713.1, read on the forward strand.
AATGTCCAATAAACTTATGAAAGTGTCATTAATTTTAGAAATTGAGGATCATAAAATATATTTTGCTCATAGTGATGCAATTGGTAACTCACGTGGTGTTTCTCTTAATTTTTGAAGTCTTTAGGATAAAATTTCTTTATCAACCTACAAACATCATCAACTTTGAATGATTTGTATATCATCCTTACAATCCAAAGCAATACTTAGGACAGTTTGTGTACTTGGAAATGAAAGGAAACTAAGGGAAAAGAAATTATTTTCCCTTTGATCAAAAAGTGCGTTCAAAATTGTAGTGTTTGTGCACATTTTCTGTTGGAAAGTAAATTCCTTTTGTTTTCGGTGCATACTTAAAATGCTTCATTCTCTTTCTCACCCATAAACATGGTATTTGAACAGAAAATATTTTCCACTACTTTCCAATATGCACAAACACTTTTGTTGCAGTCAAATGAAAAATAAAATCCACGATTTCATTTTCCTTTCATTTCCTTTGGACTCTATATTTTCCTTTCTTTGATTTCCTTGGCACAAAAAGGCCTTAAAGTAAAGAGCTTGTAATTTGAAATTTATATCGGGTGGATGGTTTACATTGGCTTACAACTTTTGTTCTTTGTCAATACTTACTTCTAATAGGATTTTTTTTGTAAGAAGTGGGGGTAACTGGCCTTGCATCAGCCCTTCCCCCCCTGCCCCTGTCAGTGAATCAAACCTGACTTAGATAGTCAGCATGTTCATAGAGATAGTTATATGACACTAAATGAAACATAAACAATAAACATGGAACATATCGTAATTAATATGTTTGAATTTATCTCTTTTTAATTTCTATATTAATTTATTAAGCAGCTATTGTAATCAACCTATAAAATAAAATGTTTATCATTCTAAACAGATTCTAAACGTGCATAATATGTACCAGCTGGACTAGTAATTTTAAAAAGCTCAACAACAATTTTAATGTTGCAAAAAACTGGCACTAAATCATTCATATTGTCACACTGAAACATCTCAAGCTCTTTATTGTTAACTAAATCCTGTAATTTCCACACTGTCTAAGTTGTTTCATACTTTTAGCTTTATTTCAAAAAGTGCCTTATTGATTCCCTTATTTTCAGACCTGTAAATGCTTGTGCATTGCTGGAAGATACATTTATATTAGGAGGTTTGGATTCAAGTGGTTCTTTACAATAGTGTCCTTGGAATGTGCATCTAGCCATATACAGATGTCCTTTTACATGTATTTTCTTAGCTGAAGTATTCTTTTTCTATCTAGATAGAGGTAGTAGAGCTAATGGGTGGAGCCCAAGACTATGGTCAGCAGCCACACATGCCTGGTCCAGCAAAGGATTTTGTAAGAGGAAGCACAAACAATCGTCCTTTTTGGCCGGGAGGACAAGACGGCTCGCAATCATCAGGGAGGACTATTCCTGAGGGTGCTCGCACCGGTGAGTGGGTTCGTGAAGTTCTTGATGGTGGTCATGCTCAAGCAGTACCGCCTGGGTTTAAGCAGGGGATTGATCTCGGCTTTCTTGACGTACGTTGCTGTTGTTGGTGTTGGCTGTTAGGAGAGGGTGGTGGAAAAAACACCATGTCTTATGTGATTTCTTCTGTGGTAAGATATTTATTCTTTTTTGTAGGAATTTCCGTACCAGTGGAAATGTGCAAAAGAGCAAACACTAGTTGCCAAGGATTCTAGGGAAAATTTGGTTAGTTAATTTTCAACTTTCAATGGGCATTCTGTTTGAAATTGCCTTCCATTTGATTTCTTTCTTTTGCGAGCTGTGACAGACATGATTGATTCTTAGGTATTCAATATTTCAATCATCTGCAGACTAGTCTATCCTTGACATTTGATGATTTATTCAAGAAAACCTGGGAAGAAAATCTTGAGGAACACCAATCGGAAGATGGTAAGCTGTGGCTTTTTGGAGTGTAACACAATTATTGTTTATAGTAAAAGGAAACATTGAAAGAACTTATCTACTTTTAATGTATGCAAAATGCTATGATGCAAACACCTTTTCCAGTAAAGTGCAACATAATTCTTGGAGTTGAATAGAGCAGGTATCAGGGTTTGAAAAAAATAAGTATCAACTGCTACATGTGCGTAGGAAGCTGCAAAACAGTTTGTTATTGTCAATGGTGGAGCTATAATATTTTTTATCATGGAGGCCAGGAGGGGCTAGGTTAATAAACTTTACTAGTTAAGATTCAAAGAAACATATAGAAAGTGGAACATTTTTAATAAAACCTTACTTCTTTAGATACTAGTGAAAGGCTTATGTAATTTTGAATGATATTGTTTATAGAGCTTGACTTTGATCCAACATATAGAAAACAGAACATTTCTAAAAATCTCACTTCTTTAGTTACTAGTCAAAAGTTCATGTCATTTTGAATAGTATTGTGTATAGAGCTCAACTTTGACGTGAGTTCTTTCAATTTTAATTTCTCCAGATAATAATGGTTGTAGTTGGACTGATGGCACTTTCAGTGTTCAGTTCAATTCACTGGTATACTATGATTATCAAAACCTTCCTTTTTCTCAAAAGGAAGAAAATGGAATGTTTAAATTGTAGGGGATAAATACAACAATTTAAATTATCTCGGTTGCATGGAGTTATTTCAATGACTATTGGGTTTCTCTGCACTAAGAAGTAGAATGGACATGGAACTTTCCTTTTGTTTTCTTTATTATAAAATAAAATGGATGAAGAACCATGCAATAACCAATATGGTGGATTTTGTATTTTTATCCATGAAGGCCTAACGTGTATTCAGTACCATGCACAATTTAGAATTTGCAAATTTTCTTGTTGGGGCCCATGTCCCCGGCCTTACCCAGCCTAAGAAAATTGTTAGTGTTGTTGGTATAGTTTATAATTATTAGATTTTTTTTTGTAGTTTATTGATTGTTATCATTAATCAGATGTCTTTCTTTCTTAATTTGGATTAAATTTATATTGGCCCACAAATTCATCTAGTTGTTCATTTAGTTAAAGAATGTCATCCTATGCCAGAAGAGGAGGTAAAAGCTGAGAAAGAGGAGGAATATTGTGCAGACACCACTCATACAGAGTCCTTGCTTATAGATGAAATACTAGTGAATGATACAGCTCTATCTCCACTACAGTCCGATAGAAATGCTATTGTTCAAAAGGAGGTATGATACTATCTAACGATTTTGGCTGTTGACATGCCTAAAATAATATGCAAATGAGCACATCATAGAGAAGGCATAAGATGGACACAAACTATTATTTTGTTTGAATATATGATTATTGCACTCACCTTCCGCCTTCATGATTAGCTTGATTAATGTTGGATGGTATTTGTCAACTTGGTGAGCTCATGTTGTCAATCTTTTGCAATGTTACACTGAATATCAAAGGTCACTGTGAAAGAAAGAACTACTTATTACGGTTAAAACAGTCTGTTACAATTTTGTGACTGCTAAGGTATAATGGACTAATGCCCTGAAAGACCTTTGGTCTGTGCAGAGCAACCTCCTGTATGATTCAGCAGATGATAAAGAGGATCAAGACTCAAGAAAGCTTGTCTTGAGACCCCAATGAAGTCGTGAATTTCGTGCTTTATCCTCTTTCCCCCTGCCTTTCTGTTTTCCTTTTGTTTCCTAAGCTCTTCTTTTGGTACCCTGTTGGAATCTCCGCAGGTCTTGTGGCTTTGCCATTTCCTTGTAATTCCCTTGTATTTTGTCACTGAGTTTTGTCTTCTGTTTTTTTTTTGAATAAAGCTTAGATGGGGGGCTTTAAAATAATGGGTTTAAGGGTATAATGCATTATGCATATAAGTAGTGCTATATTTACAAAAATAAACTAGTAGAATACCCACAGAATGTTGTGGCATGTAAAAACACATAATACTTTCACAAAACTCAATGTAGTTTTGTGGCTGAGATGATTTCTGTAGTTTTCCTGTGGTGTAGTAGTTGTTTGCATGTAATGTTCTCATGTGCGTTTAAGGGGAAATTCATTTACCCAGGTACAACCATGAAAGACAACCTATGTCTCCCACATCCTTCTGTAAATCCATCATTATCTGTTGAGGAATTAAATTGTTATTTTCCATGTACAATTTTGTATTTAATATTTACTTACACTAGTTTGTATATACATTGAGATTTTCAGTTTGTATTTGCATTTGCTTAGATGTCACATCCTTCTGTTTATAGGGCAACCAATATCAAGAAGCTATAAACATTTAAACAAACTTTTTCATTCTTACAACTGCAAATGATTTTTCTAATCTTGCTTCAATCATTTAATCGTTATTATAGACACTATCTACCAGTTTTCCAGAAACTGTAGATGATCAATGGATTGCACATGGCACATTTAGATTTTCTGGGGTGACTTAATCTTAAAGTCAACATTGTGCCTTTTTGCTCTGTAGCTGTAGTTATTAAATACAAGTTTCTGTTTTAATCTGTAGGCTTGGGTGGCTGAGGGGATTGAAGACGTTGCCAGTAATTTTCACGAACTTGTCCCTGATATGGCACTTGACTTTCCATTCGAGCTGGATAAATTCCAAAAAGAGGTAAATTTTTTTTTATCTTTCACATTTTTGGCATGATTGACCCACTTTTTACACGAGTTGTCTTTAGTACATGTTGAAATATGGACATACAATTCAAAATTAATTGGTAATGAGTGAAGGGGTCTATCTAATCTATATATAATCACAAGTTTGGTTCTCATTTTTTTAATGTGGGACTATTCCAATACTCTCCTTCACTAATGATGTCTTTTAGGTTCAACAAGTTTCTTTTTTACATATAAGTGGATGTGTGTGGACTTGGGCTTGTTTAACTCTCTTTTCGGCTTTAATATCATGTTGAAATATGGATATCTAATTCAAAACTAATTGACAATGAGTGGAGGAGTCCATTTATATATAACCACAAGTCCAACCTTCATTGTTTTCAATGTGGGATTATTCCAAAAGTATACATATTAATTCCAATATTCAAACCCATGATGGACCATGAAGCAATAATTAATTTGTTTGATTGCCTACCAATGTAGGCTTAGTTGAATGACTTGTTGTAGTTATAAAATAACGAAAAAATTCTAGAAGATGAAAGTATTTGAACATTAATTCTTAAAGAAAGTGTAGTGATAGGTAAAGGGTCAATGTAAATACACAAGTATTGGCATATCTTAAGATGGGTAGTTGAAGCATTCTCTCGAGGATGGTGAAGTATTGAGTGTTGTATGGCTATTGGCACCACGTTTGCACGTAGATTCAATTGAAAACAATAGAGTTTAGACTAGGCTTACAACAACTTGGAGTAGAGTAGCCTTGATAAGTAAAAGTATGGGACTGGTGATGCGATAATATGAAAAAGAATAATTTTAATATAAACCCTTTTTTTCATTTTATTACAAACCCCCCAACTTTTAAACAATGTTTGAAACACTCTATTATTTCCACTTATTTTTGAAATTCCTCCTAATGTTAGTTAACTATGAGTCAATAGTGTATTTCAAGTTTCAACACCTAACCATGGTTGAAAACTAACTAATGGGTTTGAAATGACTACATTATCCTTGTGGAAAACATGGGAGGTATTTAGAGAAGACTTGTTAACAAATTTAAGTATATGGGTTTGAGGGGTTTATTTCAAAATGTAAGGAGTAATTTAAAAGATGCTGTAAGAATATTATTGTCATAGACTAACGACAATACTATAGTTGAATTTAGGGTGGGGGAATTTCATAAAACGTGATATAGAAGGGTGTTTAAAATAATTTTTAAAGGTGAGGTTTAATTTGTAAAAAAGTGAAAAAGGAAGGGTTCATATAAAAAGTACTTTATGTGTAAATTGCAATTTTATTCAAAAATTTAGGGCTAATTTGGGGTTTAAATTGAATCTGTCATGGACTATGTTTTGGTGGATTCACTTTAGTCTTTTTTTGCCAAATGAGAAAGTTGCTGCAAAGATAAGAGGAAATCGCAACAACTTTGCATGATCCTTTTCGCTAGATGTTGGTTGATATGGCTGTTGAGTAATAGGATGATCTTTGGGAATGATGAGAGTTCATTGATGTCCTTAACCTCCTTTTGCTAGACTTTGCTTCTTTTTTGGGGGAGGATTCTTTTAGAGCTCTAGGGGGTTATTGATTGGTAGACTTGGGTTTAATTTTTTCCTTTTTTCTTTTTGTCTTATTTCTTCGTAAACTTCTTGTCTATGTGTTTTGGTTTTTGTACAATGTTATAAATAAATTAGAAGTTCTATCATTATTAAAAAAAATAAAAATAAAAATTACTTCATGGAAACTTTATATAATTTATTTACCAAAAAGTTTAGATAATAATAATAATAATAATACTTGTATTAGGGAAGAGATAGTTGGTGCAATTAGCTGTTATGCAGCTTAAAGGCTCAAATAAAACTAGATGATTTCTTTGGAAGGAATACTTGAGAAGAATTAGATGGATTAATTGAAGGGTTCTTTTAGAAAATTTTCTGTAACACCAAAAATGGAGCCATACACTAGTATACAATTAATAAGCTATATATGAAAGGTTAACCACCATTACATTGTTATCTGTATTGTGTTTAGGAAAAAGGAAAAAAAAGAAAAGAATTATATCAACCATTTATAAAGAATTAAAGGGTCAACAATTGATGTACAATTATGTTGGCTGTGCACTAGTGTACAGTCTCATTGTATTGATTCAAATGGACACATTGAATAATATTATAGTAGAAGGGTTAATAAAGGGTGTGGTTATGAAGAAAGGAACAAAGAAGGGGACTATTTTAGACTATGCATAGTTTTTAACCTTGGAATGCAAGTAAATATTTTTGAAGAGATGGTCACTTTATTAAAGAATGTCTGCCACATGGATTTCTCCTGATTAGGAAAGTGTATAAAAGAATTTGTATACCAAGACGGCTTACCAAAATGATAGATACTTTAATGAGGATGGTATTGAGATATTTAGAGATATTATATCTTAGAATATTATCTTAAGATATTTTAGGGATATTAGGATATTATTTTATGTATTATCTTGAGATATTTTAAGAGTATTATATTTTAGGATATTATCTTGAGATATTTTAAATACATTTAAACTTTTCATTTATTATATGTTTCTCCCATTTAAGGAGAGGAGCTACGCATTTATTGACATTTGACAGTAATTAAGGATATTATTTTCTAATTGTTGAAATTAAGTATTATTTGTGATTAGGATTGGAGTTCTAATTATGTGGCTATCGGATTGTAGTTCGATTCCATTATCCTTGTGTTGGTCCTACATCATGCTTGTCAATTTGAAAAATTAAAATGGAAAATTTCTGGGCTGTTTATACAACCAATGAACATATGCTTTATGGTGTATAATGAGTAATGAAGAATGCACATGTTTGATAAATTAGCACAATTTTAATGAATGAGTGTAGATTAAGAAATTGATGCATTCTGGATAAGGTATGGAATAATGTTAAGGATAACATCAGAATTAACCATTTAAATAATCACAACATAAACCGTCAAGATTGAAAGCTCAAAGATTTTGGCTCGATTATCAAATGGTCTTCCAATTCACCAGATTGTGATTTGATGACTGTTGCCACGTTTGCTGCTTGGCTGGAGGTCCTAGTTGCTTTATGAGGGGTGACGATATAAAGGATTTCTGTGCTGCATTTTGACTTATCAAATGGTCTTCTGTTGTACTTTTTTTCCCTGCATTAGAGTTTTCCATACTGGAACCTCCTTTTGTTTTATCTCAGTGTCTATTTGCTTGATAGATTCCTTCTTTTTATTTGTTTTTTCGCCTTATTTTCATTGAAATCAATCTTTACTGCTAAAAAAAAATTCTGAGTTTCAAAAAGGTTTCAAAGCTTACAAATGTAGCTGTATTGAAGAGAGAGCTAATTCATGTTTATGGAGTTAGAAGGGTTGAGGGAGGCCTAAAACTACATGGTTAGATGTACTGAGAAAGGGCTTAAACATGTAAATCTAATAAAAGAAGCAGCTCTGGATGGACATTAATGCAAAGATACAATTCATTTTGCATCTCCACAGCGGGTTTTGCATCTCCTAATTGACATAGTGGTACCAAGCATGCTGTTTGTTGTATTTTCACAAGGAGAATACTGAAGCAAGGGTTAGTCTGTTTTGATAGTTTTCTATTGTCACAGGCTATTTATTATCTTGAGAAGGGTGAGTCTGTTTTTGTTGCTGCACATACTTCTGCTGGAAAGACAGTTGTTGCAGAGTATGCATTTGCCTTAGTCTCAAAGGTATGACTTACATTTTTGGTATCAATAGAATATATTTTCTTCTATTAGTCTTCTAAAGGTTTTGTACTTATCAAAATTGCATATTAGTGTGGCCACGAAGAATTAAACCAAATTTCAAACCTATTTTACAGTCATATGACTCATATCAGGTAAGCTTGATCAGCAACTTTCTTTACATTTCAAGCTTGTGGTGGTTTCACTGATCTAGTCAGAGGTTGCCCTCTGCCTGGGTATGTACTACCGCTGGCCTTTTTTCTTCGAAAAAATGTAGGACTGTACTAGCACCCGCCTTAACATAACAAGAGTTGCATTGACCCACCTAGTCTGCTTTGATAAAGGGTCAACTTTGTCAGCTTAGGGTAGTCAAGCCGGGGTTGGCTTGTGATTTGTTGATTAGTTGATCAGCATGACAGCATGTAAACATTATCAGCCAGAATGGATCTCAATCCATTTCTTGGCCTTTTTGGTGGTGCTAATTAAATATTCTGAGATGAAGAACATTTCTTACGGTTGATTTAGAAGTTTGCTGCTATTTGATTAAACGTTGCAAAATCTAGTAAACACTTTATTCTTTTGCCAATATTGCAGCATTACACAAAAGCTGTATATACTGCTCCCATCAAAACCATCAGCAACCAGAAATACAGGGATTTTTGTGGAAAGTTTGATGTAGGACTTCTTACTGGAGATGTGAGCTTGAGGCCTGAAGCATCTTGCCTTATCATGACCACTGAGATATTACGATCCATGTTGTACAAAGGTGCTGATATTATTCGTGACATTGAATGGGTAAATCGATTACTTGCTTGGTTTTTCAGTTCTCACTGATATTTGAGTATCTGTACATTGTCTAATTTTTCATCAATAAAAAGTTGTTGGGTCTACTGAGATTGTGCTGCTCGTTGTTCTCTCTCTCTCTTGGGAGTAAACAGGTTATATTTGATGAGGTACATTATGTAAATGATGTTGAAAGAGGTGTTGTCTGGGAGGAAGTCATTATCATGCTTCCAAGACACATTAACATTGTGCTCCTTTCTGCTACGGTACATTTCATTCTTGCATTAATGATAAACTTATATATGCAATCTGGTTATAATTCACTTGTGTTTGTTGTTAAGAAAATATCAACCTGTAAGTATACAATCTTGTAGGTGCCGAACACTCGTGAGTTTGCAGACTGGATTGGGCGGACAAAACAAAAAAAAATTCATGTTACTGGGTATGTATTACATCAGTTAAATTTTATTTTTATCAACCATTTGTACTTGACCTTTTTATCAGTATAAGTAAATTTGAGCCATAAGTTATTTGTACCGGATTGGGTTTTTGTATCCGGGTATCTCTTGTCTTATGTCATGTGCAACTTTGCATTTGTAATTGCTAGAAGGTTACTCAAGTCTTTCTTTCCTTTTCTGCAATCTATGTTATGTTATGTGATTTTTCTTGCATTGTCTATCAGGACCTCTAAGCGACCTGTCCCTCTGGAACACTGCCTATTCTACTCTGGTGAATTGTATACAATATGTCAGAATGAAGATTTTTTGCCTCAGGGGTTACAAGCAGCTAAATACGCTTATCAGAAAAAAACTGCAACCACTAGTGGAGGTAGTTCAGGGAAAACTATGGTGCCTGCTGCATTTCATGGTGGAGGTCAAATCAGACATGAGAAATTCGGTAGGGGCAGAAACCAGAAACACTATGGATCACAAAATACAGGTGGCTTGTCAGGGGCTGGTGGCCCCTACCCAAATAATCGGGGACCATGGAGATCTGAGTCTACATTGTGGCTCTTGCTCATAAACAAACTCTCAAAAATGTCTCTTTTGCCTGTATGTGAGATATTTTCCTATTTACCAGCGGATGGCATTTCCAATATCACTAATTTTGGGATTTGGTTGTTAGTTGTTTCTTATACACATCCTTCTTTTATATAATTGACAATTAACACCTCTTGAATTTGGTATCAAAATTTACTGATATTCATCTTCTTGCATTATTGTTTTGTGTAATTTTTAAGAGCTCTTTATTTATTTAGTGGTGTTTAATCCAGGTGATTATATTTTGTTTCTCGAAGAATCGATGTGATAGATCGGTCGATAGTATGAAAGGAACAGATCTCACTAGCAGTTCGGAAAAGAGTAAAATACGTGTATTCTGTAAAAAGGCGTTTTCACGCCTAAAGGGATCTGATAGGAAACTTCCTCAGGTAGTTAAATTGTTGGGTTTTCCAAGATCATTCTTGTCAACAGAAGACGGCATTTATCTTTAATTGGATGCTTTATGCAGGTCATCAGAGTTGAAAAACTTTTAGAGAGAGGCATTGGTGTTCACCATGCTGGACTTCTTCCGATTGTTAAAGAAGTGGTTGAGATGCTCTTTTGTCAGGGTGTTATTAAGGTTATCTTATCTAGTTTTGTTCATTTTATACATTTTATGTAGTTGTGATTGGCAAATATTTCTAAATATTTCCACGAAACTAATAATCCTATACTCAACATAATAGCGTACATCTGAAGTCAATAATTTGATGAGGTTTATTTTGGATGCATATGACGCTCCCAATTTTGGCCAATCATTCCTGAGGTAAAAGTAGGACAAATCTTAAATCTATATTGATAATTAGGTATCATCCTATAGTTAATTAGACTGCATATGAAATGAGTAGGCGGCTTCCTGCCTTTGGTTAATCCCAATCGTGAGTATCCTAGACCTGGATTGTCCTGCTTCACATTGCACAACAACTGGGCTTCTGTTTGATGCATCTTCCATATGCATCTAGTTGCCATTGAACAACATACAATTTCTAGTGATGGACCAAGTAGCATTACAACGTATTTTGCTTGGCTAAAGGATGACTACCACACTATACTGTGGCTTCTAATTAGCATGGAGTGGTGTTACTTCTCTTTTGGGACAGGTGTGGTTGTTAGCTGTTGGGTATTTACTAAGGTACAGACAAGATGGTTCTATGAAGCAGCTCAAGAATGGAGTTGACTATTTTGAGACCACTCCTGTGATTCATCTCAATTTGATCTTTCTGTTGGTACTAGTTGATGTGAATGATTAGTTTTCTTCGAGATTGATGTTAAAAATGCTTTCCTATATGACAGACTTTGAGATGAAGATCTACATGTAGTGGCTAAGTGGGAGACAGAAGTGTGCAGGTTTGGGAAAGCTATGTATGGTATGGAATACACATCTCATGTGTTATTTGTTGGAATCACAATGTTTGATTTTGAAAGAATACAATGCTGATTGGTTTTCAAAGAAGTCAATTTTGATCTCTCCATGTTTGTGTGCAAGAACTTTGTTGGTGCTGTCATTCTCCTTTAGTTTCAGGTTATTGAGGACACTAAGTAGAATTTTAAGTGCTTATTTGTGACGAAGGATATGAGGTAGTTGAGGTGCTTTCTTGTGAGTTGTGATTAAGGTGCATCATAGCAGGCATGGAGTTGTCCTTTCTTAAAGAAAGTATTCTACAGAATTTCTTCAGGACATAGGCTTGTGAGGTGCCAGGGCTGCAGTGAGACTTATGGAGCACTATTCTAAACCTTTCTTGTGGGAGAGAGAGTTAGAGGTGTTTAAGGTCAAAGCTAGATCTAGGCACTTAGTTGGTAAGTTGATTGTCTCATACTGGCTATATTATTTTTGCTAAGACTGTGGTAAACAGTATATGAAAAAACCCTAATAGTGCTCGTTAGGAAAATGATCTTCACATCTTGAGGTATATAAATGATTTTCTTGGTAAAGGACTTTTTTTATAGCCTTTAAGGTTACCTAGATATTGTTGGTTACTCTGATACTACCATGTAGTTTCCCAAACGCAACATATGGCTATTGTACTTGTGTTGTTGAAAAACTTGTTACATGGAGGAGTAAGCAGCACATATAGTGGTTGCCCAATCCAGTGCAAAAGCTGCGTACCCCTGTACGACCATATTGTTTGCCAACTACCATGGGTGAAGTCACTTTTGACTAACTTCAGTATAGAAATTCCTGATTCTACGACCATGCACTGATATTTATAGGAAGTAACATATGCATTTTCAATTGGTCAAGCAACATCGGAGAGTCTTCATTTTTTGATAATTATAGGAAGTACCGTAATTTCTGTTGTGAAGGGATGAACACAAATCCCATGAATCGATTATAATTGGACAATGTCCATGGAATACTCCCGACTGCAGCTCTGTGAAGAATTTGTTCCTGAGCATGGTCATTGTTGAAGCTAAGAAGAAATTCTGAAAATCATCATTGTTGGTCCTATTGCCATTGGTTGCATAAACAGCTTCATAATGTTAAGAAGCAAAGTGAAATTCTCACCAAGTAATGTTGCAAAAGGAAGATGGAGAAGATGGATATTCCTCCTTACTCCATATTTGAGCATGCCGGTAATCTTAAATCTAGGGAAGTTTAACTAGGCATGCATATGCAAAAGCATGACATTTCTAGCTGGATATAAGAATAATTAGAAAAGTTTCACAGGTATGACTGCCTTAAAACTTTTGTAGAAATATTTATGTGGTTATATACCTATATATGGTCCTTGTTAAGTGAGATAAATTATCCTTTTTTTAGGGGTGTGATCAGTTATTGTTATTAATGTACAGATGCTACTTGTGTTCAAACTTGGTATAGGTATTATTCTCGACTGAAACATTTGCGATGGGAGTCAATGCCCCTGCAAGAACAGTAAGTCCTGTCATTTTGGTGAATCATTCTTTTTTCTCCTACATGAATATCTATTAAGTGTGGCAATTCATGATATGTTGTGTCATAATAGGGAAAGTACGTGCAATTTGACTTTTTTTAGTTTTAAGGTTATTATATGTGATTTTTTTTAATTACATATTTAACATACAATACTATAGTGAACATAATGATTAGGAGATGTTTTAAAACATAACCAAGTCCCCTTCATATTTTTATCTCCCTAAACATTCATCATGGTGTGAGGCTAAGGTCTCATAAGGTTTTCATTAGTATGCATCTAATCTATTTTTTAATATTGATGAATGATATCCATATGTAAACATATCAGTATCTTCACATGAACATGTTTTTGCAATGAATCTAAAGAACCTTGGATGCTTATTTTTCAGTAATCTTCCATAGATTCATATTCCAAGTGATGTCCCATGTATTTCATATTTTGAAAGGACTGAAGTCTGACAGGAAACCAAATTCTCATATAAAACACAACGTAATGTGTATCCTGATAGCACGTTTAGGCACGAACTGTTCTCATGGTGCCTTGTTGAATATTCTTCTTTGATGTTTGTCCATGTAGCACATAACAGTATGTGATAGAATCCAATCACTGAAATGAAATATAATTTAACCTTTTTATATCAAACAGATTAAAAACCTTGACTGCTTCTCATCTGTATGTAACCTGGAAATCTTAAGCACAGTTTATTAACTCATACAATAATTTATGCGTTTGCTTCACTATCTAGCAATTAAAGTACGTGCTTGTTGATCCAGTACCTCTAATCCAAGTGTTCTTACTCAGGTTGTTTTTGATACTTTGAGGAAGTTCGATGGAAAGGATTTCAGGTCATTACTTCCAGGAGAGTATATACAAATGGCAGGTCGTGCTGGCCGAAGGGGTCTGGATGATGTAGGTACAGTGGTCATAATGTGTCGTGATGACATTCCAGATGAGAGGCCTTTGAAGCATGTTATTGTTGGAACCCCAACACGGCTTGAATCACAATTCCGTTTGATGTACACCATGATTCTGCATCTCCTACGTCTTGAAGAACTAAAGGTAACTAAATGTTGGATTGTGTATAATAAGTGTATCTTTTCCAAGGGGATTTAAAAAAAAAGGAGCATATCATGTCTGTTTCCTACTAAGAGATAAATGACGGTAAATTGGCAGGTGATAGTATATTTAGTGGAACAAAACTTGCAGAAGGTTTAGTTCATTCACCAACTTGTAATTGGCACAACTGTATACTCTATGCATACTTATCAAGGCACCTACCTAGGTGCCAAACTGTTATAAGCAAGCTGGGTGTTTCCACCCACTACTGTATATTTGGATCCCTGTTGGATATTTATTTAAATCTTGCTTTTAAAAAAAAAAATATTTCCTCATCTTAGTGTTTAATTATGTTTAGAATGGGTGTATCATTGCATATAAAATATAATATGTAGGGAAAAATTCTGGAATTTATTTTTTATTTGATTTATTTATGGCACCTAAGTGGCCCAGCTACCCACCTGAGCGCCTTGATAACCTTGACTCTATGACCATTAGATCTGAAACGAGTATAGGGAAACAGATATGACTCCGATGATAAACACATTTTTGTTTCCTCTTTAAATCACTGAAATTGCTACAATCACATTTGTCTTGCTTTATTTAATTTGTGAAAAAGGAAAATTAGAGAGTGGGAGGAAATGGAATGCCCATGTGCTAGAAAGAGACTATTCATTTATGTACATGTCCTCTGTGAGACTGCTCATTTTTATTCATGAATTGGGAGTATAGGACAGTGGAAGAAAAATACACTTGCTAGAAAGAGTACACTGGTTGGTGGAAAGGTGTTCTTACTAATCAAGAAAGTCTTCCACATGGGAATGAACTTTTAGTTGTGCAATGCTGATTTCACTGTTTTAGTGGTGTCAGCTATGGGGTATTCTTTTGTTGCGATCACAGCCATGGCATTAAGTTGATACTCATACCTGATATCCTCGATTCCAGAAAGGAAGAAAGCTGTACACATGTACCACAATTTTGGTAGAAAAGATGCCCAAATTGATGTAGGTTTCTCGTAACATGCTCTGATTATGATTTTGTACGGAAATTTTTTCTCCTTTCTATTGGGTTCAATTGTGTTTCCTCATGCAATATCTTGTTAGCTTTGAGACTACTCTGAAATACATTTATATAGTCATGCCATAGTCGATACCTTGCCTAATTATCTAGTGAATTCCTCTCGTTATTTTGAGCGTGTAGCAACTCCAATCTATCAATAAAAATGTCAACAGAATCTCACCTGTTTTGCTTGGGAAAAAGTCTATATATTGTTCGTGTTCTAAATCTTTGTTTCTAAATCCACAAGTTTCTTTTATTGTTTGTAGCTTGTATTATCTATTACCTTTGCTTACATTTTAAAGTTGAAACTGTTGTATATTTACAATTTCCCTTGACATAGTTAATCTTCTGTCTCTCATGTGTCATGTTGCAGGTTGAGGACATGCTGAAGAGAAGTTTTGCTGAATTTCATGCTCAAAAGAAACTTCCAGAAATAGAACTTCTATTGTTGAAATTCTCTCAATCTTCCAAAGTAATTGAGTAAGTCTATATAATGCATGATAAGTTGTAGTGTCGTACGGTATCCTAAAACTTCATGCTTCACTAGAGAGGTGTAAACCACATCAGTAATGAATCCTTGAGATATTGATTGTTGATGCAGACATCATAGGTCCAACTGCAGGGTAATCTGATAGTTAAATCTACATCAATGCAAAGTGAATTTAATTCCCCCTTATTGTCTTCACCCAATTGTTGTTGATCCTATGCCATCAACGATGCTGTTTGAATGCTGCATGAAGCCATGAATATTCTTCTTCCTGTTAATAAGTCAAGTACATGGTTTATCATTTGTGTTTTAGTATAAATGCTGGAATGTCTTTTGGATTAAGATAAAAAAAGGATTATCTACCATACCACATATCATACTATGACTTCTGTGGATCTCTTGAGTCTACAATCTAGGAATTTATTGTCGGATCATATCGTATACTTGTTCTTCTTTGGGTTTCTTGAAGCCATGTATTTGTAAGAGTTTTCCTCAGAAAATATATTCATCTTGATTTAATTCTAATTACACATGATTAAACTTTCTGCTAACATTTGTTTGGTCAAGCTTTTGCTAATTTCATGCACCCTGTATCCTTATTTCACTTCTTACTTTTAAACTAAAATTTATGTTCTCCAGATGCATTAAAGGTGAACCTGCTATTGAGGAATATTTGGAGTTGGTCTGCGAAGCTGACGAACTGAGAGATCATATGTCGGAGGTGTTCATGCAGTCCCATACTGCTCAGCAGTTTCTCTCACCTGGGAGAGTGGTTGTTGTTAGATCACAATCAGTGAGTACTTTCTGTATTTCTTTATATTCATATTTCATACATGCCATAGCAAGTTGATTCTTCTACCAAAAAAGGTAGATTCTTTTTTAGTGAGGTACCATACTTTTGGCTTCCTTGCAACCTTTTTAGTTTGCAAATCTAATTAATTGTCTGAACTTGTATATCAATTCTCTCAGATTTTTCCTCAAAGTTAGTGGATAAATGATGTGGAATTGAATTTCATTTAGTGGTACCCTTCTAAAGTTGTTTTTAGTACACCAGTTTGCTAGAATTCTAAATTTGTTATTCACTTCATTTCAGATTGAGTTTATAATTTATGGTTAAAGTTTATTGAATTCTTAACATAAATAAGCACATAAAAGAAGCAGCAAGTAGTAATGGTTGAATTTAAACCTAAGTGGTTTGACATTGAGCTATTCCTTCTGTGGATTTTTCGTCCTCATTATGTTTTCCTCTGTGTATTAGGCTTGATTAAATTCCTGCTGTATGCATTTATCAGTGTTTATTTTGTCAGACCCATTATCTGGGTTCACTTTTGGTCCCTGTTTGTGTCTTCTGTTCTTTCCTTGCTTTCCCACTGAAATACTGATTTCTTTTCATTATTGTTTTTTCACATCAATCACTTCTTCCTACTGACATTTTGCTGCTCTATTTGTTGGTCTGACACCATGTTTTTGCCCAACAAGCAAAATTTGTAGTCGTGTTTTCATCCAAAGAGTAACATCTTATTTACATAAATATCTTTACAAGTAAATGAAGGGAAAGATAAACTAATTTCACTTACAAGATGTTCAAGTAAATATGACTGGTCTTATTGTACGAAGTTCTCCTACATTCTATTGGCAAATAAGAGGGCAGAGTTGAATAACCAGTCATCGAAGTTGCCAAATAAGTGGCAGTGAAGTGCTCATTTAAATGTGTCAGATACTTATAAGCGCCCTATTAGGGGCAATCTGCACAAGGGCTCTATTATGTCATGAGCAATGTGATCAAGGATCAAGTCCACTTAAGTAGCTTCCTAGGTTGTTTTGTAGAAAAGGCCAAGTACCTTTCAGGCCCATCATCGGCTGTACATCCTTATTGCCTGCCGTTTGATATTTCATGCGGCTACCCATGGTTACTTTGTGAAAAGTGCTAATTTTTTCATCTCATACATGAAAGTGAAATTCCAAATGTGATGCCTGAAGCCCTATCCTGGGTATCTTTAGAATTTATCTGGTTATTGGTTCTGCTAGCATATGATGATCCTTGGTTAATTATATATGATTAGGATTTTCATTTATCTTTATGCTTCCTTTCTGATGATAGGTTGAAGATCATTTACTCGGAGTTGTTCTAAAATCATCTTCAGCTATGTCTAAACAATACATTGTATTGGTGTTGACAACTGATACAGCATCATCTACAGAAACTTCTATGGAATTCCCTACTAAATTGCAGGGAAAACATACTGGATATTTTCCAGGAGGTTATTTTGTTCCTCCAAAGGGAAAGCGTGACAATGATGAGTATTATACATCTGCAACTCCCCGAAAAGGGTCAGGTGTCATAAAGATAAAATTACCTTACCGTGGTGTTGCTGCTGGGACTAATTATGAGGTTATAGGGGTTGAGCATAAACATATTTTGAGCATTTGTGATTGCAAGATAAATAAGATTGATCAAGTTGGGCTTCTTGAGGAACCTAGCACTGCTGTTTACTCAAAAACTGTTCAACAGCTGTTAGAAAAGAAAACTGAAGGAAATAAATATCCTCCTGCATTAGATCCTTTAAAAGGTACAAATCTGTCAAAGATTTCACATCCTTATTCATTGAAATTTCTTTAAAAAAATATTTTTCTCATATATTGTGTAGCATTTGATTTGATTTGTTTTTGTTTCTTCTGTGTTACTCTTGAATCTGACTTGAAGTTATAGCAGTTTCTACAACGTCGGTTTGCATAGCTATCTTTCTTTATTTCAGATATGGTACAATTCAAATACATACTGCATTTTGTGTCAAATCTTAGCCGTTTTCTTAGAGTGGTCCCTCTTTTCAACATCTTGTATCTGACTTGATGAATATTAATTAACAAGAAAGGAGTGTTGTTTACTCTAGGCACCTTTATCCTAAATGGCTGCCTATTTTTAAGTGTAGTAAACTTGAACCACTTATCTACATCTTAGCCTTTTTTTTAGACCTTGCCGACTTGTCTTTCGAGGCTTATGATGGATCTCTCTTCCTTCGAAGTCATTTGACCTTGAATTTGCATCAAATGTTAAATTGTTGATGTTTGATTGGCAGCTGGTGGTTAGATGTTATTAGATTAATGAGCATCAAGAGGATGTTCAAGGCCAACTTGTAGCCAGATAGCAATTTGTATATCAATATATGTATAATGGCACATATCAAATATAAATAAATGCTTGTTTATATAATATAATGGCACATATCAGATATAAATAAATGTTTGATATAAATTAACATTTCAATAATGCATTACTAAATTGACAATTCACTTTCTAAAATCGACATATAAGTAAATAACAATAACAATAATAACAATAAGTCAATGTTTGAAAACAAAAAAAACAATAGTACAAAATGATCATCATTATTTTTCATTATCATCAAAGTCTTCAAATTGTCCTCCAAACTCAAGATTTCATCATCCTCTTTTTCTTCATAGTATTCTTCCTTCTCATCTTTCTCTTCCTCGTGAAACTCCTCTTCATTGTCAAATTTCATGGGTTATTTGCCTTTCCTTGAATTTGTTTTAAGCTTATCCTACATCCATGTGCACGAGGCCGGCCACATTCACAACCACTCTTATAAGAATGTCCACGACTACGGGTTGTTGGAGTTGAAGTAGGTTGAGCTTGAGTGATCAATTTTCTAACACGAACGACATGAAAATTCAAAGCTCCTATTATTACATCAACTTATGTTCATGTGAGTCCCTCTTTTCCGTACGTAAGTTCATTTACAACTCCTACTATGCTTGTCATCCATTCACTACTATAATTTAATTCATCCATACGTATGAGATCAAAATCTTTATCATTATTGTTTAGTCTTCTTGTTTGAAATCTTTTGTAAAGACGTTTATTGTGGTTGATGAAAACAAGTTTGTCTAATCGATCTTGTTCCACGCGGTTTCTTTTTTTCGTGTAGATCTATTGACATAAGAGAGAAAATAAATGATTCAAAATTTCAAATGTGATACGTGTTTAAATTTAAAAAATAAGTGACAACTGACAAGTATTAATGTTTTTTAGTTCTTATAAATTCAAATGTACTCTAATTTCTCTCACAATTAGAGACGGTACATTAGAAACTTAGATTGCAAATGACAATCTTCTTAAGCGAATGAGTGAGTACTTTATAAGAGTCTCACCAACTTACTACATGAATAAAGAAACATGTCAAAACTTGAATATGATACACATCTTAAAAATTAAATTATACAACAAAGTAAGAGATAAGAAAGTAAAAAACACTTACTTTCTTTGCTTGTAGGAAATTGTATCCTTCGTCATTTTACTACCAAATCCTCATATTCTTTGCTTGTAGGAATCAACATCCAACATGATTTTGTTTCGTTCGTCTCGATCCTTGATCATTCGTTCTGCACATTCTTGAAATGCGACTTCATAGGAATCAGTAAGGATATATTTTCTTCTCTTTCTTTGTAATAGACCATGGGATCCTACACCAAGTAGAGAACAATCATCATAGTGAAAAGCTCAATGTTTCTTAATAATATCCAAAATAAGCTTGTATTCCTTCTCATTATTGTCAAAATTATTTTTAATTGCTTCTTTGACATAACTGAATGCATATGTAAGGTAATCTATGACCGATTTCTCGTCACAATTAGCCAATCTCAACAAAACTACATGGAGTGAGAATCTCTTAGGCAATCTTTTAGATATTTCAGAAATCTGTAGAAAGTACTGCATTCATAATTTATGTGTCTTGAACATAGAATCAAACGTCGGTTTCGTGTCGAAGTCTGACAAAAATAGGAAATGTGTCGGACATCGGTGGAAATGTCGATGGAAACATGGTAAATTTACGGAAGTCCATGGAAATGGTAAAAAAACTTTGAATTTTGATTTGAAACTCTTGGATAAGCTAAAATAAGTAATAATCTACATCTTAGACTACTTAGATCAACTTTCTCAATATGTATTACATGAAAATACAGTAGATAGACCTAATACAAATATCCTGAAGTATAAATAATACATAAAAATGCTTAATAAATGTTTAAAAACAAAAAGACTCAAAAAAGTTACCTTATATATGTTTAATACCATGAAGAATGTCTTGGTTGATCAAAATATTCTTCCTGTACATCAACCATATTGTGCTCTTGATGAAAGAAAAAATTTAAAATAACAAACACAACTTTACATATAATCACATGAGTTATAATATAAATTATTAACAACATAACATAATATTGTTATAACATAATATAATTTAATAACATATCATAACATAAATTAATAACTATTATCATAACATAACTATTATTAATATCATAACATAAGTAAATAATACTTTTATAACATTAGTTAATAATATAAGTTAGAGTTGGAGACGGGAAACTCGCGTTGGCGACTAGCGGACGACGACGGACTGGGGACGACGAAGGGCTCGGGACGATGAAGGTCTGGGGCTGGCGACTCGCGGACGACGAAGGGTTGGGGTTGGCGACTCGCGGACGACGAAGGGTTGGGGCTTGAGACTTGCGGGTGGCGATCAAAGGAGCAGGGGCTGGACGACGAAGCTCGAGAAGGGGCTGGACCTGCAGATCGACGGACGGCGTAGGAGAAGCTCGACGGCCAGTGGGCGGACGGTGTTGGACGACGAAGGCGGGTTGCGGAGCAGAGGCTGGAGTCTTGGAGATCGGTGGGTCGATTGGAACTTTCGTTGTTGATTTTAAAGACCGAGCAAGAGGTGGAGCAGATCACAGGTGTCGGGATGGAGTAGATCACGGGTGCAGTGGCTGAAGCAGAGGCTAGAGGATCACGCGTGTCGTCTTTGTTGACTTGCGGGGAAGGCGTGTCGTCTGTGTCGGAGTGATTACTTGTAGAAAACACCTGATATCCACCGACATCCATCGACACAACGATACGCGTCGACATCTCCACGGAAATCAGGTACTTCGCGACATACCTAAACATATCGTTTCTGTAGTTCCATCTTCTGATACGTGTCAGTGAAATTTCGCCGACACGCATCGACATTTGTTTCCATTGTCTTGAGTAGTTTTCACTTAACTAGACTCGTTTCACATATCTGAGATAAAGAACTGTTTAAGGATACTCTTCATGTCATACATGCTTTGAAGTGTGAAATATGAAGTAACAAATCTTGTAACACCATATCTAATAAATTCTTTTCCATTAGACTTTGCAATGAATGTATTATGAAGACGAGTATGAAGATAGATAAAGGATGTGATACTTTTTCCCATTGCTCTCATTTACCTGAATTTCGACAATTTTTCAATGTTTCCAAGTATGAGATCAATGCAATATGTTGCACAAGGAGTCTAAAATATTTTATTATTTTTCTTCATTAGTTTTTTCCCTGTAAGGACAAAATTTGTTGCATTATCTATACATGCTTGCATCACATGCTCTTCACTTACATGAGCGATTGCATCATCAATAAGTCCCAATAAATAATCTGCAGTCTTCCTGTAACTTGAATTAATAGAATACAAGTAAAAAGTACCTTCTTGACAATTCATTAAAAAGTTAATCAAATTCCTTTGTCGTCGGTTTGTCCATCCATCAGACATAAGAGTAACATCATATTTTTCCCAATGCACCTCGAATTTTTTTCTTATTTCTACTACATCATTGAACTTCTTCTCTAATAGTGACTTCCTTATATCCTCTTCTGTAGCGTTGAATGGCCTCACATAGTACTTCCATCATCAACTTATTGATTGTGTTGAAAGACAATCCACACTTATATAGGACATCAAGAAAGAATTCATTAACCCACTCCTTTTCTTTCTCCTTGAAGTGGTCCTTAATTATTGTTTGTTTGCCTTTTCGTCGCCTTCTTTCGATAACAAAGGTGCGAAGATGTTCCTTACACAATACATCAAGAGGGCCCACTTTCTTTTAGACGGGATAGTTGACTTTGCAGTTCCAGTTCCACTACTTGAAGATGCAAGTACTTCCTTTTGTTGATGTGTTGTGTTAGACACACTGTGGTTGATGCTGCTTGCTTCAATCTCATCTACGTATGATGTAGTAGCATCAAATGTAATGTTGGGCTTCTTTGTTTTTTCTCAAACCATTTCAACATCTCATTTACAATAGTTGTTGCTGTCTTGGGACATTTACTAACATCAAGGTAACCTCCAATCAAATGATCCTTTTGCCTTTTGATATCATATTTGAAAATCTTTCCATAAAGTAAGCATTGTTTTGTATTTTTGTCACTAAGAGTTGACCATCATGCATATTTTCATCTTGAATCATCTGACTTAGCTCTTCTTGATTTATCACAAGCTAAAACGAGATCAATACCAGGATGTATGGTGAATGTTGCTTCTTGTATTTCATTTCGTGGGAGTGTTGGAGAGCTCTCTTATTGTGGCTTCCTACGATTCATTTATCATAATGAATGGAAAACAAAGAAAACAAGTAAACAACAAGTTGTTAAGTGTCAACGGCAATATGAAGGAAAATTGAAAAAATGAACATGTGAGAAATTAGTTGGCACATCATTATTAATGAACATGAGCATAATAAAACAATACGTCAAAAATCAACATAAGGATCAACATAAAAAACTATAACTGATATCTGAAATTTGAAAAAATTATACAAGCAGCAAAAAAGCACTATATTAATCATATAAAAGTGAGCAAAAGATAGTAAAATCGACACATGTGTCAAAAATATGGAAAAAATTGTAAATACGTCAAGATAAATGATAAAAACATGAGAAATTTCAACAAATACGTTGGAGAATGATGATGGAAGGAAGAAAAAGTGAAGAAGTTGGAATCAACGCTAGAATGGCCGGATGTCCTGGAAATCGCTGTCGGAATCATCGGAAGCCACTGGAATCACAGCCAGAAGCTATTGCCGGAGTCGTCGGTGCTGTGTAAGCCCAAAACAGTTGCTAGAATCCCTGTTGGAAGCTACTGCTGGAGTTGTCGGGACTGTCTAAGCCCGAAACATCCGCTGGAATCTCTGTCGGAAGCTATTGTCTGAGTCACTGGTACCGTCTATGGCGGACATCGTCGCCGGAATCACCGTCAAAGGAAGAGAGGGAGCAAGGAGTCGTCGGATAGTTGTTGAGCACGAGCAAAGAAGAGAAGGTGAGAAATCTACTGTAGGGTTTTTTTTGGATTCTAATCCGAATGTGCTGCCTAATCATCCAGGCAATGCCAAGACACCATCTAGGTGCCCACCTGCACGTCGGAGAGATGTTTCAACCAAGGTTTCTACATGCCTGGCCATTGTGGAATGCTAGGGTGCCATGGCACCACCTAGGCGCCTGCTGTAATGACACTGACATGTACATCTTCAAGTTGCATGATAATGGAGCTAAAAGTTGGAAATCTTCTATGGCCACTTAACCTGGGAGTGATTACTCATTTCAATCCCAATTTGAGCAGGAATTTGATTCTTTTGACTATATGTTTTGTACCTTAACTTAGGTATTAAGATCTAGTATGGAGTTGATTTGACAAACATTGCACTACTGTCGATAATTGAGTTGATAATGGCACCTAAACTACAATTTGACAAATTCCATAGTTTTGTTGGTAAGGTACTATTGAATGTCTAAGCTAGCTCTTTTGCTTGTGTTCATATGTAGTTCACTGTATTGTCAATTTTCATCATCTCCCAGAATAATTAGTGGATGTATGTCCACTTGTCTATTCCAGTTGATTCTATTGCCACTTTCTATATGTTTGGTGAAAATTGATACATGGATTACTAGTTAGGGGTGTCAGGGTCTGCAAAACCTATTTCTGGTTCTTACCAATGGTAGAAATAACTGTATTATTTTTACATTTTAACTGTCATTTTGCAAGACCCTCTGAGGTGGCTTAGTGGTATGGTGCCATTGAAGGATCTCTGCTGGAGAGATCTCGGATTCTGCCCTGGGGAACACACAGGGATGAGGAGAACCCTGCGAGGGCACTGTCTGTGAACTCTTCATTGGGACCTTGCTCACCATCCAGTTGTGGTGGTGGATCCTGGTGATTTCAGTGTCATCAGGGGGAAAAAATAATCTGCAAGTTATTGTGTAATCATGAGACAAATTCATGATTTATGTTATTTCTACCAATCGAGAAAATTCCACCCACGTTAGGTCATGATATCATGTGAACTAGATGCATTCATTTATCATTATGGCATTGCTCACCCGACAGTAATAAGCTAAACTTCCTCATCAAAGATGACACATTTTTGGCTTAGATGTGTCTTCTGTTTCATGAATATATTGTTTAGCTTGTGGTCAGGACTCTATAAGAGAATTCTGTCTCTGTTTTCCTTGTCAAGTTTCACACTTGGAGACTTTGATTTTTACTGATTTTTCCAGATCTCAAGTTGAACAATGTGGCCCTAGTAGAAAATTATAGGCACTATAATGCTTTATTGCAAAAGATGACAGAGAACAAATGCCATGGATGCATAAAATTGAAGGAGCACATGGCACTGATGAAGGAACAAAAGAAACAAAAAGAAGAAGTTAATGCTCTCAAATTTCAGATGTCGGATGAAGCACTTCAACAGATGCCGGACTTTCAGGGCCGAGTATGTTTAGGGATTTCTTTTTTGTACTACATTTCATCTCGTATAGTTTTTCCTATTACAGAATTCATCTTTCCATTTACTTTTGTCTTTTATATTACAGATTGATGTGCTCAGGGAAATCGGCTGTATTGATTATGATCTTGTTGTGCAAATTAAGGGTCGTGTAGCCTGTGAAATGAACTCTGGGGAGGAATTGATATGCACAGAGTGCTTGTTTGATAACCAGTTAGAGGACCTGGAACCTGAAGAAGCTGTGGCGCTTATGTCTGCTCTTGTTTTTCAGCAGAAGAATACATCTGAACCCAATTTATCCCCTAAGTTGTGTAATGCAAAGAAGAGGTAAACACATCTACCTTCGCTGAATATTTATGTGATTCTATTATAGACACTGATCCTTTTCTAGTGTATATCGTACAAGACTTCCTCGTCTAGATTTCTCTAAAGAGGGAATATACTAGTGATGGCCTTGAACTATATATTTATTGTTCTGTATAGTTAGAAATTTTGCTTATATTCTATCAGTACTCCAAGGAAACTTGTTATGTTAGATAAGCAACACATTTTGTTAGAGATCGTGCTTCTGTTCTGAGGTTATAGCCTTATAGTTGCCAATCATTCTTTGATAAAATGCTTCCAATGTATTACCTATAATTTTGATATTACTGATTTTCCTTGTATGCTATCTTCCTGTATGCCTGCATTAGGTTATTTGATACTGCGATAAGACTTGGACAGCTCCAAGCACAACGCAGAGTAGCTGTTGATCCTGAGGAATATGTCCAAGACAATCTGAAGTTTGGTCTTGTCGAAGTTGTTTACGAATGGGCCAAGGTGGTATTTTAGACAAAAGTCCTTGTTGAGTGCGTCACTCTAAATTAATGTCATGTTTTTTCTTGATATATGCTTGGCAGGGGACTCCTTTCGCTGAAATTTGTGAGCTGACAGATGTACCAGAAGGTCAGATTGTTAGGACGATTGCCCGATTAGATGAAACATGCCGTGAGTTCCAAAATGCTGCATCAATAATGGGAAATTTAGCACTCTATAAGAAGATGGAAACAGCTTCTAGTGCCATTAAGCGTGACATTGTTTTTGCAGCAAGCTTGTATATTACTGGTGTTGAATGAAATTTTATTTGATTGTTTCAGTAGTAAGTGGCTGGATGTGATATGGCTTGGAGAACTACAACTCTTAGAACCCTTTTTTTTTTTGAATGCACAAACGAGTTCATTTGAGGCAGGATACCCAACAAAGGTAAGTTTGAGGGGAACACTGTCAAAATGGGCATCTTTTACAATTCTAAAAAGCTCTAATTCAAGTGGATTTGAAATTTATTTTCTTAAAATTCATCGAATCTTAGATCTTTGCCCCTTATGGTTACAATCCTGGATTGCTAAAACTATATGGAATCTTTAAACTTTGGCATTTATGGTCAACCCTAGATTGTGGGGATGCCATTTTGACTATGACTATTGTATCACAAATTTGAGTAGAATTTTTCATCTCATTTTATGCCATTGTCTAATAGTAAGATACTCCATATTTATTGACTATGTTGGTCTCTATATGAGTTGCTCTACACATAGTGTTCACCCTTTTCCCAAACTTGCACCAGTGAGCGCTATATCTTTGATGGGCTCTCATACAGTCTGTACAAGACATCAACTAAAATTGTCTCGATTCAACTGTTAGTTTGTCATCATAGAAGTCATGTGAGATAGAAGATTCATGTTGGACTTGGTGGTTAATGATTTTAGACTTAAATATCTTTCCATCTTTAATTGAATATTAAGGTACAAACAATTTTAAAGAGAGAAACGTCAGTGAAAAAACAAAATGGGAAAAATAAATGAAGAAAATGTGAATGCTAAATTAGTTTTCTGGATGTCAAGACAAATTGTTAAGCTCAAAAGTCGTTAATGCTAAAACAAAGAAAGATTTTTGTCAATTGCTGGACTAAAGATTATTTAAAACACAAAACGGTTAACACAAAAAAGGCAAAAAGAAGAAGAAGGGTGAGTGAAACAATCAGGTATTAATAAATAACGTCGGTCGTGGGAACTTAATTGATCAAAATAGCGTTGTTTACGTAATCAATAAATGTGTTGATTTTAAAAAATTCGACATGGACCTGACCAATATAGATCAATACAGTTCGTTAAGAGCCCAGCATGTATTCGAAATTTCAACACACTGGCATGAAGAAAAAGTCAGGAGAATCCTTTCATTTCAATACGTTCATCAATCTTTTTATAGACTCACAAGTTCATCCTCCTATTCAGAAACAAATTCGTTCGTATTTACAAATATTCCATCTAAATACATAAAAGATATTTTATAATCTCAATTCATGTAGAAGAAATCACTTGAAGTTATCGAATCTGGGCGCTTGGATTGTCAATTGGCTCTAGGAATGCACGAGTATCATCTGGATATTGTTTATTCAAAATTTCGTATTCATTAACATTTTATTTTGTATCAGTTGAGAATTTGATTTTTGAGATTTGTTTTTCGTGAGTGTCTACAATCGATTTGTGTCTTATTTTAGTTATTCTTTATTAATCTATCTAATTATCTGGTTCCTACACAAATTACATAAAATATTCTTGAGAAATATTATTTATAAATGTGAATGAGAATGACACATACATGAATTATGTAATTATCACTTTAACCGAATGTTTTTAATTAATTCCTGAAAGGATTGGCTCGGAAGCACATATATTTATGTAAATAGATCTGATAATTAGATTTATGAATTATATAATGTTTTATTCTATTTTGTATCGTAGAATCGTAAATAATAATTCTCTCAACCGATTTTCGTTCTTCTTCGATTGAGTATTTATATCGAGATTTTGAAAAACGAGACAAAAGTCTTTGTGGTTCGACTCCCATTTGTCTTTACTATGTGCTGACGTCGTGTACTTGTGGATTTAAAATTTCTTTGAATTTACATCAAACTACTTTTTTGTTTTTGTTTTTGTTTTTTTTTTTGGATACTACTTCTAAGGACAAAAAAGTCGAATAAAAACAGAAGCACAAGTCTCCAACCATGCTGTCAAAAACTTGTGAATCATGAAAGTTTAAGGATCATAAGTTATTTGGTAATTAAGGATGACAAATGAATTATAGTCGCTGATTGGAACTTAAGAGAGACTTTCCATTGCCTTTTTTTTCCACTTCTTTTTAAAAAGCGTGAAATTTTGTTTGTGGTTTAATTGCAATATTTTTACATCAGCTTCTCCAGGAAAGAAGAAGTCCTGGTAGCATTTAATTACTAGCTATATATTATGTGACTAAAGTACATGAATTTTAGTGGTAACGGTACAAAATTTCATCCCATTCGATGTGAAGGCATATCTACAAACGCATGTATTTTTACGTGGGCATTAATCAAAGAAAAGATTTTGAAGATAGATCGTCAGAAAGAAATGAATAGTTTCAGGCGAAGAACCCCTGTGATAATTCTTATATGAAGAATAAAACAAATGATCAAGTGAGGCCGGAACCGGGAAAAAGGAATTTTCTTGAGGCCTAACAAACAGAAGCCTAATTATAAACTCTCTCTTACACAGTTGATATGTCTACTCTTACAAGTATTGTTCCACAAAAAAAACACCCCACGTTTATTTGGAAAGGGATAGCTGGTTTTTTTATTGTTTTGAAAGTTAACAATAGCCGGATTGAACACGAAACATTTGCCTACTTCAATTTCCTCACGTAAATACTGCTTGCAGGTGACCCATCTCAAATAATGCAGCAGCTGTTCATCATCATCATCATCATCATCATCTCGCCTCTTCCATTCTTCTAGTCCTGTTCTTTTGATCAGGTTCAGAGACCAAGAGACCAAGAGACCAAAGACCCCTCCAATATTTTACGAGGTAAGAAAAATTCAGATTTTGTTTTTCTTAATGCGTTGTGGCTCTTCACGGGGATAATTTGTTTTTCTAGCTTGGTACGCAATTGTTTTTTTTAAATTTTACCCAATCGATACGCTCCTGTTCATAAGATCCTATGTAAATAGACATAATTTGTTTAGTGAAGTAAAATTAATGGATTGATCAATGAACTTTATAACCGGAGGTTAATTTAGGGCATGTGTATTGCAATGACTGTTGTAGAAGTAAATTCAACAGGAGTAAGAGGTACGATTGCATGGGCTTTCATAGATTAGAATATGAGCAGTATAGGACTATGTTTTGCATTTGTCGTTAAGAGCGGTTGCAGCAGCTACTGATTTTCCTTGCACGTAAAAAAAAAAAAAAAACATGAATTTCTTATGGTCATGGTAGTAGTTTTCTCGGAGTAGGGAAGCTAGAGAAACATGAATTTCTTACTATCATGTAGTGGTTGGACTTTGCATCCCATTTTCATCAAAAGAATGTCAAACTTGAATTGAGGTCACGGGCTAAACTAGTATTTGCAAAAATGGAAGTCAAATTAAGAAGAGCCTGAATCTGATCCATCTTCTTCGTGACAGAAAACCTTTGCTGAACTTTTTTTTTCATGGAAAGGTACTTCTCTGCCCATTTGTAAGGTAAGGTATTGGCATGGAGCAAGAAGTGTCTACTCGCAGCTTCTTAAGCGAAAGCAGTTCTGGTATGTCTTGATCATTGGTTTCCCTATCCTCTGTTCATCTTTCGTGCTTGTAACAAAATTCCCACTTATATGTTACTTGCCTTGGAATGTGATCATTGTTTTTTTTTTTTTTTGAAAGGGGTTTTATTTAGCTTCTTGCAAGATATGGTTTTTGACAATCTTTGCCTGCTGCATTCATGTTTTTCCCCATTCAAAGACCAGTTCACATGTGACATCCATCAAAGCCGACAACATCCTCTGTGGACAGGCCCAGCCCAGCCCAGCTACCTAACCATACCCTATGAATATGATCAAGCTGAGTAGTGCAAGGGAGTCTTGAGTACCGCTAGAGAGTATCTAGTACTAAGAAAGCATGTGTGTACATAGTGGGTGATTGTTTAGTAGGTGAAGTATCATGATTAGTAGGTGTTTGTTAATATAGTAGTGTAGTAGTGGTGATAGTGATTATGCAAGCTTACATGGTTTGTACAATTTACTTCTTTAAAGTATAGGTATATAGATTATTAATATGTTGCAATACTTTGTCTTACTGAAGTATTACGTTTGTATAAATCTATATTCTTCATCCTCAACTTCAATAGACAATAAGTTCACTTTGTGAACTAATTCGTATTCCTTGGCAATTTCATTGACTTATCAACTTCCAGGAGGACAAAATCATTCGTACATACACTGAAACACATCATAAATTTCATAGCTCATATTTTTGACATGAAGTTCAGTTAATAGAAGGACAAACTACATGCAAGAAATTGAAAATTTTCAATAGCTCAAGCACACAATAAAATAAATCTTAGGAAAGGAATTTGTGTATTGCATTGTACTTCGTAAACA
The DNA here is from genome assembly GCA_024699735.1 of Posidonia australis. Taxonomy (NCBI): domain Eukaryota; kingdom Viridiplantae; phylum Streptophyta; class Magnoliopsida; order Alismatales; family Posidoniaceae; genus Posidonia; species Posidonia australis. Next base: position 32,363 of record JAMKQA010025713.1, read on the forward strand.
ATAATGGTGTATACATCATAAGTAATGTGGTTAAATATGCTTTCTTCTTTCTCCAAAGTGACATAAATCTTGTTTGAGTCTTGTGGATGATGGGAAGTAAAAGTTATCTACAATTGGAGGAGGAGTTTCAATGATGACGTTGCTAAACTCTGCCATTTGATTATCTTTTGTTGTAGAAGAAACTGCTTCTAATGAAGGAACGGAAAGTAGTTATGTTATGGAGTCGGGTTTCTACATGTCATCTTTTGCTGCAACAATTTTCGTTGCTGCTCTTGTAACGCTTGGGGTTCTATTGCTTACAATTTTGGTTTGGCTTGCTGTCATGTTAGAATCCTGTAAATCAAAGGCTAGCCCAATTATTCAGAAACAAAGCAAAAGCGAAAACTATGATTATTGTAGTGTGTTTGTTTTCCATGCGGAGCTCAACAACTTAGAAATCGACAAAGTTCCCTTGGCCTGCGAAGCATATGTTATGGAGTACATGAATCAGGGGAGGTATCTGCAAGAGCTCAATCTGACTTTGACGATTGCAGAGATGTACTTCAGCAATTTGACACCAAATGAAGACGATTTGGATGTCATCTTAATGGACTTGGATGATATCTTACCTGATATCCTTGACACAAACAAATTGCTACAATATAGGTAATCAAGTATTCCATTAACCGCCTCCTTTACATGTTTAACATGGAGAAAAAACCTTTTGTGCTCATACCACACATTTTCTTCTAAGTGATGGGCAGAATCAAGATGACCCATGCAAATTGCTACTCTCTGGATTATACATGAAGCTCCTGAAGAGTGGGTGGAGATTGGTTCTTTTTACAAGAAATGCAGAGAAACACATAAATCAAATTATAGATACGCTCATATCCTTCAGATTCGGAGGCTGGTCTGGATTGATCATGAGGTGCTTTACCTACAGCCTTGTCTTGGTTTGTAATTCTTCCAATTTCTCAATACTTGATTCCAACCATTCCCTGAGCCCCGGTGAGCCAATTAACCTACTTGACATGTTTTTAACAGGAAGAAAAATCTGAGAAGTCACCATATGGTTCAAAATGTGGGGCTTCAAGTATAATATTTACGGAGTCCTACACCTTCTTAGGAAGTCCGATGAAACCAATGGGCCTAAATATTATAACAGAGAAAACATCTAAAGCAATTGTGCCTCAGTTTTCTGTTTATTGCAGCATTATCGTTCTCCTCCACTGAACTTCACACAAGCTACTTTTGCAGATCTGATGATGAGCTAGAGATGAATAGCTGGGAATATATATACAGAAGGAGAATTGAGCTCCACAACAAGGGGTTCCACATTGCAAGTGTAATTAGCAGCAAGATGGATGCCATAACAGGACCATTCACAGGAAAGCGCAATTTTAAACTTCCTACTTCATTTCTTTACAAGTCAGGTGGTGCCTTGGGTTTGTGATAGTCGACGTTTTTTCTCACTATCAGCATTGGCCATCAAGGGATTTGGTTTATTTTATACACATGTAGATGAAGGTATGGAGTTGCTTTAGATTTGAGTAGACTTATCGGAAAGTATATGGTGGAAAATGGTGTTACCATCGAGTGAATTTGGGATGTATATTCTATTTCCATTATTATTTGAGACAATAACTTTCATTAAACAAACCGGGGCAGACAGGTCAAATCTATTGAAAGTTGAAACATCCAGTCCCATTCTTGTCCACATACTACGCAATAGTGGAGAAATATATTGTAATAATCTGTATCACGTTTAAAGTGAAACATATCGCAGATACCAAATAGGTTTGATAGGGTGTCTGCTTTTATGCAAGTAAATCAGTATATTATTGGAAATACTATCTTTGGTTATGACTGGTGAGAAAGTTTTGTTTTGTTTTTGTTTTTCTTTCCTGAAGCAAGACTGGTGAGAAAGAATGGAGGGTGGGAATTTGATATTGACAAAAATGGAAGCTGTTTCTCATCTGGAAAAGCCTTCAGATTTGGGAGATTAGAACACGACCGAACAACCAAAGTAATGATACTCACCAGTCAATAAAAATCAAATCAAATTCCCATCAAACAAAAAGCCATTTTCTTTCTGAAAAATAAAAATAAAAGATTTGAAAGAAACAGCTTACATTGAAAAAATAAAATAAAATCTGCCAGAAGAGAAACAAATCTGAAAAATAAAATAAAATCTGCCATTTGAAAAAGAGACATTTTTTTTAAAATCTGCAAAAAATATTAATGAGGAAAAGAGACATTTTTTTTAAATATTAAAATATTTGTCTTTTTTTTAAATAAAAAATGATGGAACTATTAATGAGGAACTACAAAAAATAAAATCTGCCATTTAAAGATTTGTTCTGGTCTAGTAATGATACTGCATTTTCTTTCTTTTATTGCTTTGCAAATTTTTTTTAAAAAAATAAAAATCCTAGACTACAAAAAAAGTCCTCTCGACTCTTTCAAAGTTTTTTTTTTGAAATCAGTTGATATATTATTAAATTTAAATTACCTGATGTAGACACCTCGATTTTGAGGTGGCTCATAAATAAACTTTACAGATGTTGCTTTGAATCTGCCAAACTCAATTCCATCAGCTAAACCAACCACAAACCTATAGCAGGCCCGCAACGCAATTAGAAATTCAGACAGGTAGGGGAGAGCACCAAGCAGGAGCACAGAATTGGAGCACCGAGCTGGAGCACCAGGTTGGAACACCTACCTGGTGCACCCTCCTGGCGCACAAAGCTGGCGTACAGTCATTTCTCAAGTTGCTGGCTGCCGGCTTTCCACCTCCCATGTCTGTAACCTTCACCAGCGAATATGCCATGGAATCTGCGCCAGGCACTTCGTTTACGCTGCCTGCATTCCATAGGAGTTACCTTTGCAAAATCTTATATAAAGACTCCCATAGGCAGCCATTTGGAACCTTGAGCAAGCTATCTACTCATTCCAGCAACTCCCTCTCGTTTTCTTGAGCATACCCTTGCATTCCAGAGCATCTCCAGCTCCTCCAAAGCAATAAGGAAGTATTATCTTGGGTTTTTTAAGAGGGAATACCTTGGACAAGGTAAGTTCCTCTCCTTTCTTTTATTTTTAATCTTAATTCTTGCACTGAATAAAACATGCCATGAACTTCATATATAATCTGATTTTTCCTTTTATTTACATGAGAATTTCATGATGAGATAACTGCTCCATGTATAAGATGCCCAACATGTTAAAATCTGTATGTAAAATCAGCATTCTAACATTTATGCGAATTTGTCTTTCTTCTCTGTTTCTTTACACAAAGAACCAAGATTCATGCACATACATGCTAGGGAATAAGTAGCAAATATAGCCTTTATGTATTCATCATTTGCATATGACTGTTAAGTTCACTCACTCATTTCTTATCTTTTAGAATCCCATGCAAGTATTTCAGCCCATAACCCATGATTTGGAACCAAATAATAAAAGATTTCCATTTGTTTGTATCTTATCATGTTTCTGTTTTTATCATCTGCATAACTGATATGATCAAAGAAAAATCACTGATCTTTGAAATCTAGACCAGATTCTGAATCAGACTGCAGTCTGATTCAAGTTTTCTGGGGAGCACCATTCTGGAACACTAAACTGGCACACCATAGTGGCGCACCAAACCAGAGCAACATTCTGGCGCACCATTCTGGTGCACCAGTCTGGTCAGAGAGCAAATCACCCTGCTTGCATCTCAAGCTGCATGGTTTCTTGGATGATTTTGACTCTGATTTTCCTAGTGTGGATTCTCTGATGTTGTAAGTCATTGCATGCATGTTTTCAGATTAAGATGATACTGTTTTAAGACTTTTTACACTTTGCATATTCAGCCCATAGTTGAAATCTGGTCAGCTGATTGCCCCATGGACTCTTATATGGAGGTTCTTATGCATCAACCCATGATCCAGGTAGTGTGGCTGAATCTTGTTTACTTTTATTTATCATGAAAAGGGTGTGATCTTGTGTGAAGCTTGCAGCCCTTGAGCACAAGGTCCATATATCTTCTCATGCTTGGATTTTCCTAGATATTCAAATTGCATTTCTTGGGTTTACAAAGACTTTACATTGTATAACTTTCTGGAATACATTATTACATTGCACTGCATGGATTTCTGATGTTTTCCTCGACATATCTTCCTGGCCCCACTAGAGTGTTAGAAATATTACATTAATTTTGATGATTATTTACTTGTGTATATTTTTCATAAATATTATAACTTGGAAAAAGATATAAGTGTCTTATCTTGAAATCAAGAGCGACAGACCAGTCCAGCACAAATCAGAATATATATTGGAACTCCGTAAAAATCTAAGATGAACTGAAAACGGCATACCGTGGATAGAACGGCATTCCGTTTCAGGAAAAATCGGAAGAAGCAGCGGCACTCCGGAACAGAAGAGAGAAAAAGAAATGAAGGCAAGTGAACGGCATACCGTCCCAAAAATGGTATACCGATTCAGGAGAAAACGGCATACCGTTGAAGTTGCGGCATACCGTTTTGCTCGTGAGAAGAAAAATAAAGAGCTTTTCCGACATACCGTAGTCAAAACGGTATACCGTTCAACTAGCTGTTTACGACTGTTTTTTAGTCGTTAGACACAGATCGAGGCGCTCCGATGGCTATAAATAGGACCCCGTACCAGCATTGGAAAAGCATCCATTGAGCAACATCGAGCTACCATTGAGAAAAAGTTGTAATAGTGTGCATTGCTTTCATTTTTGTTCTCCTCA
>JAMKQA010025714.1:0-24285 GCA_024699735.1 Posidonia australis
AGAGTTTTGTGATTTAAATGTGATTATTAATTTTGGATTTAGGGTTTTATTAATTGATTTAAGATTAGGGTTTTGAGTTTTAATTAGAGTTTATTTATTGATTTTTGGATTAATTAGGGTTTATGGATTTATTAATTAGGGTTTTTATGTTTATTAGGGTTTTTTGTGTTTATTTAGGGTTTTTGGATTAATCAAGGTTTTGAATTTTAGTAATTAGGATTTTTAAAAGATTTAAACTTTAATTAGGATTCTCACTTATTTATTTGGATTTTTAAGTGATTTAATTTGAATTACGACTTGAATTTGGGTTTTTGTCTTATTTAATAGATTTTAAATTGATTTAATTTCTTTTTTACTCAATTAAAATTTTTAATTTTTATTAATTAGGGTTTTTATTAGGTTTCATGTGGGTTTAAGGTTTACTTTGTTAATTAGGGTTTTCTTGGATTTTTAGGTAGACTTAGGATTTTCCTTTGATTTTAATTGGATTTAAATGAATTTTACTTGATTAGGGTTTTATTTGTTTGGTTAATTAGTCTTTTAAGTGGATTTAATTTAATTTGTTTGGTTTTAAGTTTAGTTGGGTCAGAGTGGACTAGTGTGGACCTAATTGGGCTTGTGTGGGCTAGGATTTTGGTGGTTGCAACCAGAGCATCATCTGGAGGAGCCTACTGCCAAGTGACTTCAAAATCGAGGTGTTTACAACATCATTTATCTTTCCTTGTTTTTTTATAAAGTAAGATGCTTATGAACAATATCTTGGTACTATATCAAATTAATAAAGTTGATGATGCACATGAAGTTGAGTAATTCATTTGTTTGCAATTAAAAGCCTATATTCTTTAAAAAGAAAATTGAATGAATTATGTCATATTTATGTGTAAAAATATTTTATATACTAGTCAGTAGTAGAATGAAAAGTGTGACATAAAGATGTAAAAATGTGTGTGCTTTCAAGCAAATCTATCAGACTTAGACCTATTATCTTCATAAATTTGAGTCTTGATATATATCTAAATTTTAAATTACGGGTCTAGAGTCTAGACCTAAACCTAGATCCATGAAAAAAGATGAGTCTAATCTAAAATTTGTACACAAATATATCTTTGAAAATAAATTTCCAACTAGAATCAAAATTTCAAAAATTTCCAAAGAAACTAAAAAAGGAAAAGTGCTTCCGGAAAGAAGCATAACAAAAAAAAAACATCTTCCTCCACAAAGAATAGGAAAATTGGAAGTAGGCATCTCATCTCTCTTGCATCACCAACAACCAACAGAACTTGATTCTTTGGTGCACGACAGCATAAGGAATGTGAATTTGAAGATGGCAGCAGCTTCTTATGGTATAAACGTATAACCTAAAAAGTTACAGCAAAGAATAGTATGATTATATTCCGCAAACTATTTTTATTTCCTATGCTTTCTCTCATTCCTTTCACTTTCTCTTTCTTCCACTTTTTCCTACATGAGACGAAGATTTAGAACCGAAAAGCTAGCTCTCACCTATTATGGTATCTACTTGTCTCACATGTTCTTGTTCCTAGTTATATTCCAAAGAGAAGTTACAATTCCGAAAAAGCAAAAGAATAGATAAAATTTTCAACAACATATTGGAATCACGTAAAGAAACCTTTGAACTTGTAAAAAATTCGAACCAACTATTCATGCAGATGAAATGGCAGGCCCGTCCAGTATGAAGCTCATCCGCCAACTTGTGTGCTGTAAAGGTTTGGAGGGATTCACTTGGTGCTGCATAAGACCACATCCGATCAGCTACTTAATTCTCCAACGGAGAATCTACTCATATCCAACTCAACGTTCCTGCTGAAACCTTAGTTTAACATGATTCACATGTTTCCACTTCATCAAACAGTTGCATCTACCATTCTAGACTTTCAAGTGCTCTGGGGCACCACTCAAACTTGGAAGATCCAGTTTACCCATAACTAACATCAAGTGCCACAGAAAATGAACCTACCAAATAAAGCATTGCACTTCTCCAACGGCAAAGAAACCGAAAAAGGGGAAAAACCCAAACCTACCAAAGACCAGTGGCCACACTTCAAAACCTTTTAGAAAGAGAAATATACATCCAATAGGGGTCCGAATTGGCGGATAACAATGTGCATGGGAAACGGAATTTGGATTCAGGAAAAGCTAATGAGATTCCAACTTCCACTTGTCAGTCAACAGGCTGCAAGAGAGGGATAGCTAGCAGTCTGTGGGAGGTTGTTTTCTTCACTACCTGTCATGGATCCAAGTTAAATTCCGAAGGTTGGTGGCTTTGTAGGAAGGCACTTGGGCAGTACTTTAATATTCTACAATCCGAAAGAAAGATGTGCCCTTTCTCATCCTTATCTTTAAAAGGAGTTATTCTTCTTTCTCACTCAACGCCAAGTGCCTCCTCTACTAACACAACCGAATCCAACCGGGACCTCATGAATGGTATAAATCGGACTCCTGGGGAGCTTGTTTTAGGCATCAGATAGTTGCATTTGGTGCAAAGAAGTATTTGGAGAGGCATTTGTATAGGGTGTGTCTATAGATTATATTTTTTTGTTCATTTTATGTATTTCTGTCTCTCTTCTCCTCTTCTCCCAGTTTTTTTTATAGCATTTAGTCTAGTTGTTAGCACTAGCCATCATTCAAAAACCAGCCCTTTTTCTTCTTCTATTGGAAGTCTAACTTTCGGGAAGTGGAACTGCAGACGTTTAAATTTTGGAACTAAGTAATAATAACTCATTCTTTTTACTTTTGCAGGTCTGGTAATTCAAGATGGACGAAATCACAAGCCGAGCCAAATACGAGTGCTTGCTCTTCGGTGGGTTTATACACCATTTCACTGTCGCTAAATTTAAAAATATTTAACAATTTTTCTTATTTTCTCTCTATTTTCAGCTATTTGCAACCATCTTTTTATTGTTATCTATATCTGTTTATACCTAGAAGTGGAACAAGTGATATATGCTAGTATGTTTTTTCCACCAGACATGGACGATACCTTGTACCCTATGAGCACAGGCATCAACTTGGCCTGCAGGAAGAACATACAAGGTGATGTTATACTCTTTCTAAAAGAAAAAAAGAAAGACTTTGATTGACGCAAGATACTAGTATTTTTTTTATGATCATGAGGATGTTATGTATGTAATTAACATGTTTCAACTATATTTATAGATTACATGCTTCATCATCTTCACATTGAAGAAAGCCAGATCCCAAGGATGTGTCTGAGCCTGTACAGGGAGCATGGAACGACGATGGCTGGCCTTAAGGTACAAATGAGCTCTAAGTGTCATCCATGGATCTTTAGCTCTCCCTTTCAAAAAATTTCAGGTTATGGTATAGCCAGCCATGTTTCATAAGTAGTCTACAACTAGCCTCTCTCTCTCTCTCTCTCTCTCTTGTAGTTTTACATGAGAACCTCACAAGTAGTTTATGATGATTTCGACAAAATTAATCTAATTAATCTTCATGCAGGCCCTTGGTTATGAATTCGACAACGATGAGTTCCATGAATATGTTCACGGAAAATTGCCGTACGAGAAACTGAAGCCTGATCCAGTCCTCAGGAACTTGCTTCTCTCCATGCCTCAGCGCAAATTGGTACCCAAGTTGATCGTCCCTTTGTTGTCACTTTCGATACATATATATATATATATATATATAGATATATCTATTATACTGTGTTTGTGGATTACCAGTTAATTATTCATTTCCTCGTAAAAAGTCATCTCTCACATGTACTGATCACCATCACTCCAAGGATTTCGTATAGTTGTTGGGATTCAAGCAATAATCATGTCGATCAGCTCTTTTCCAGATCTTCACGAACGCCGATGAAGCTCACGCTGTGAAAGTTCTAAGTAGATTGGGATTGGAAGATTGCTTCGAGGGTGTCATTTGCTTTGAGACGCTCAATCCACCTCTCCCAGCCGGCGAAAGTGAAACCCATCCCGTCGAGACATATGACGATGGTTTTTTCCCCGGTAATGATTCTGACGCCGATAGCTCCCCAAGCGCAAAGACAAGAATCATTTGCAAGCCGTCGATAAAAGCCATGGAGGCTGCTTTTCAGATCGCCACCATAGACCCCAAGAAAACTGTATGTAACACAAGACAAGTCATTAGTTCAAGCTTCAGTTGTTCATCAGTGGCACTCTCTAATCTGTCTCCAAGGAATATAACGCAACTTCTGGTTCCTACTTTCAGATCTTCTTTGACGACAGTGCTAGGAACGTTGCCACGGGAAAGGCTACCGGCCTTCGTACTGTTTTTGTAAGAACTTCATATCCCAAATCCTTTGTTTAAAAAATATTACATGATACTAAATTGGCGATGATGATAATGATACTAATTGCTGGATAAATCGATACATGCATGAAGGTTGGAAGCTCAGTGCTGGTTCCAGGGGCCGATATCGCTCTGGAAAGCATCCATAACATCAAAGAAGCCCTGCCAGAGATATGGCAAGGAAAAGAACAATTTGAGCCGGTTGTCGTCACCTCGAACGCGGTCGAGACTGTTGTCATCGCATAATACTTCAAATAATAATGTTACAAGTTACAACTCGGGGCTGATCTTGTTAACTTTATTAACTCAATATACTATAAGTCGAGGAGAAATAAAATTTGTATTGGATGTTCAATCTTGGTCTTTATATATTCCACTGGCAGTTGGCAGTACTAGTGGCTCATGGTGTCACCTTCCCTTCTTGCACTGACTTGTGCGGCAATATGTTGGTTATACTGTTTACGATCCGCATAAAGTGTACCGATGTCGGTTCTTTAGAAGGGATTGGAATGAGTCCAAGTTAAAGACTAACTGCAGTTTAATCACCTTTTTGAATGAATATTAAAATGCAGTCAGAAGAAAACCTGAAAGGGAAAAAAAGGAGGAAGCAAAATAGGAAAAGGATGCTTCAAGCATTTTCTTTTCTTAAGAATCAGTGAAGAAAAGAATTAGAGAAGAGAACCGAAAATAAACCCAAAATATTGTCAATTAGAAAAGTTAATACAAACATAAGGGCCCAACCGGGTTCGAACCGGTGACCTCTTGATCTGCAGTCAAATGCTCTACCACTGAGCTATGGACCCTCAGTTATTGGTAGCTCTCTTATTAATTAACTAATTATAAAGTAGTTTGCCTAGATTTTATTGGGCAAACAGTACAAAGGTCTAGTATTTGAAAAAAAATTCGAATCACTAGTAACCCTATCCAAGATCACTAGAATGCTTTGGTTAGAGTATTTGAAAAAAAATTCGAATCACTAGTAATCCTATGATTCAATTTCACTAAATCGACCTTCGAACCATCTTTTATTAATTTATAAAATCTTTGAATCAAATCAAAACATTATTTATATAAAAACTAAATCAAATCAAATAATAAAACTATTTGATTTGAACTAATAAGTACACATCCCCAGTGTACACCATCATCTCCTTCCGTTTCTTCGGATAAGGGATGGACAAGGACAAGGAAAGCAACACCACCCAATCACTAATATTAATATTAATAATATTAATATTATTATCGTTTCCAACAAAAAAAAAAAAACTAACGGGGCAAAAACCCGGACGGCGGGACCTGTTTGTGAAACTGACCGTTTTACACTTTTACTCCTGCCTCTCTCCCACCCGTTCCACCCACCCCCCCGAAAAAAAAAGGAACACGCGAAAAACCAACCAAAGTGGAAACCATGTTGTCCACCTCCCTCCACTTCCTCCCACACCACTCACCCTCCCCTCCTCCCACCCTCCACCGCCACCTCCTCCCGCCAAACCCTAACCCCTCCTTCCTCTTCCTCCGCCGCCCCTCTCCTCCCAAGCCATCCCTTCCTCCCCGACCTTCGCTCCTCCCCCTTGCATCCGCTGCCTCCCCTTTGGACCCGCCGCTATGGGAGGAGGCGTCCGAGTCGGACTTGGGGGACGGTATCGAGATCGAGGTCGTGCGGGTCGGGGTGAACAGAAGGAGGGTGCGAGCGAGGGTCGGGGTCGCGGCGGGCCTCGAGATCGTGTGGGGCGTGCTGACCGACTACGAGGGGTTGGCGGAGTTCATCCCTAGCTTGTCCGTCTGCCGTTTGCTGGAGAGGAAGGGTAATTTCGTCAAGATCTACCAGGTATTATTCTCTCCACTCCACTCATTTGCTTTTACCACAAGAGAAGAGTAGCAATGAAAGGAAGCTTAATAAAAAAACACTTTCTGTTTGGTAAGCTTTTGGAAAAAAAATGCACTTATCCCTGAAAGGTTGAACTAAGTACCTTTGTTGACGCCAGAATATTTCAATAAGTTAGATTCTTATTTGTACATAAAAACTTTTAAAAACATTGATTTTAAAAAGATGTGGAGACTAGCTTTTGAAAAAAACGCTGCTTATGGGACTAAGTTGTTTTTCCATAAGCGTTACCAAACACTACCTCTAGTTAAGAAAAAAAGAAACAAGATTTTGATCTCCTTTATTATTTAATGAGTAATTTCCTTAACAGTACCTTCAACTATACTTGTTTTTTTTACTTTAGTACCTTCAATTATAAAACTATTTACTCTGGTACTCTCAACTTTTAATTCTTTTCATTTTAAAATAGTTGGGTAATGCTGTTACAATATGACATAGAATGATCGTTATGCCCTCTTATTTTCTTTCTCTTCTTTCTCTACTTTATTCTTCCTTTTTCCTCTTCTTTCTCTACTTTACCGTTCTTGCCGAGGAAGAACCTTGTGTTCCTGCAGCAGCGCCATTGACAAGGGCAATTTGGTTCTCTAGTATTAGTTGGGAAAAAAACAGCAACTTGTAAGTTTCATGCATTCACCTGAAAACAGCATTTGATACAACATAATTCTAATTCAGACTCTTCCCCCATTCTTTGACAAAAGCAGTAGAACAAAAAGCTCCGACCTCAACAAGAAAACAGCATTTGACAACTATGAAAACCCTAGATTCTTGCATTCTGTTTCCAATTCCATATGGCCCCTTAACGTTCCTCCTCCCGACCTCTCAAACCCAAGCCCAGACCCGACAGTGAAGCCATGGCCGTGCTACCGCTGCTCTGAGCAAGAAGACATGGAGCGAGGACGACTGCCTCCTTATCCTCAAAAGCCTGGTCAAGCTCAAGAGCAAGCACAGTGGAAGGAGTGCACCACCAAGGAGGACTTCTCCATCGTCGCTGACCTCGTCTGCAAGCACCACTACGATGAGTTCAGCATGAGGCAGTTGGGTAGCAAGGTCAGGAAGCTGCTGGCCAGGTTCTTCTTCAGCGGGAACACCAATTTCAGCGACGAGAGCAATTTGGTTCTCGGAACGTCAACTTCAATGGCGAGAATGCTTACCGTTCTCGACAGCAATGGGGTCTCCAACTGTGTTGGTGGTAGTAGCAGTGGTGGTCTAACAAAGAAGAAGGAGAGGGAGAGGGAGAGGGAGAAGGGTTATATTTCTATATAGTTGAGGGGTATTTTTGTAATTTTTTGGGTAAAATAAGGTTTTCTAAAGGAAGCACCACAATGACTAACGGTAATAGTTAAGGGTACCTAAGTGAATTGTTTTATTGTTGAAAGTGCTGAATTTAAAAATAGGTATAGTTGAAGGCACCATTAAGAAAATTACTCTTATTTAGTTAAACTTTTTTACATGTTTTTTTTTGGGATTTTGGTATTATCTGTTTCCAGATTATTGCTTCCTCAATCTTGACGTTAAAAGGGACTCATTGTTCTTCTTTTGGAACAGGTTGGTCAGCAGGACTTGGCACTGGGATTGAAGTTCAATGCGAAAGGGATCCTGGATTGTTACGAGAAGGACCTTGAACTTCTTCCTACTTGTAAAAGAAGGGATATTGATTTTAGAATGGTGGAGGGGGACTTTCAAACTTTTGAGGGCACATGGTCTATGACAGAGGTTAGAACCCTTTTTTCTGCCTTCTTGTTGCCTTTAATATTTTCTCTCCCTGTCAGCGTTAAAAAAAACTAAAAGTAAAGGTTTGTCATGAATTTTATTCTCTGTCCTGGCCATGCTATGATGATTTAGAGATGTAAGACTAATAATTAGATGTGTACAATGACTTGTCAGAAGTTAGGGAGAGGGAGAGAGGTAATGTAGAATAATAAACGACCTCCAAGTTGGCACAGTTGTATGATATTGCTGAATCTCCTACTACAGTTGGATGATGTATCGACCAGCCATTTATCTGATCTTTGATCTTAATGATATAGTAAATTTGAATGTAGTGGATAGTTTTACTTATCCATTTTTACTAGCTAATTAATGATAGACAAATATGTGTCCATGAGACATATTACATACTCTCCCGTTTCACCGATTGCTAGTGTTGCTTGCGTTTCCATTTTCACGATTCATCCACTTTCCTTTTCCATAGAAAGAAGTTCGATTCTCCAAGTTGATTAATATACCCATAACCTGCCTTTTCAATTTGAAACTCAATCTATGTGCTCCAATTCAACCCATTATAGATTTCTTGCTAGTGTCCAGTCCGTTGAGATGAGCCATTTTTGTTGCCTTCTATAGTCTGTTATTTTCTTTTGTGCCTTTACAATTCGCAACTTAGCTTGTGCTTGTGTTGCATAAACACCAACTCATTGTACAGTGAAGTCACTTTTGTTAACGTATTTTTTAGTATGGACATCTTATCAATATGAAGTACTTTTCTTTAATATCATTTGGGAAATGAAACCAATACGACCCATGGAAACACAAAGCAATGGAAACAAACTTTGAGTCTCCTTTCAACCTACAAGAGGACTTTGATAGAAAAGAAATCAGACTAAAAATGCCATCATTAAGGCAAACAATGCAATTGCTTTGACCTCTATTTGGAAAATTGTTTTGATTGGTCGATTAATTGTCTGAATAATCAAATTTGTAACCTCACCCATTGATTGATCAAGCTGATTAATCAGTTTGATTACTAGATTAGTTGGAATTGCTAATCTATCTTCTTAACATATTTGATTCTAATTAACAATATCCTATGATATCTTGTCTATTGGCTTTGAAAAATAACCTAATCCTCCATTGAAACCAAGAAAAGGAGGAGAAATGAACTTGTAATGCTTCAAGATGTGTTTGAGATGCTTCAAATAGGACAAGTATGTAAGGAAGTGAACTCTTACCAAGGTAACTTATAGCTTAAGCATTTTGTCCCATGTTAGTGGGTTATACTCAAGGTGCTTTAGGATAGTAGTTTTACGAACTTGTTGTGGACCAATCCAGGCTCGTGGAGTTGGGCTCGTGATGTGATAGGATGGTATTAGAATGGGAAAACCAATCAATACTGTAGGAACTAAGTGCTTTGCGAGACTAAGGGCTACACCAATGTGAGTTATAGGAGCCACTTTTAGGATCCTACATGCAAAGTAATCTTAGTGTCTCTTGACGAGGATGTCATCAGGTTAAGTGGGGAAGAATGTAATACTTTAAGATGTGCTTTAGGTATTTAAGGTGCTTCAATATGTTTACTCCTAGAATAATTTGAAGACTTGGGATAAATATATAAGGAAATGAGCTACTACTAAGGTAATTTATGGCTTAAGTGTTTTGATTTGTGTTGGTGGGTTATACTCAAGTTGTTTCATGACAGTAGTTTTACGGACTTGTTGTGCATCGATCTCATTAACTGAGCGCGCTACCATTGTATCGCAATTGTTCATCCGTTGTACTAGGGTGTTGGGCATTGTGGATGGACTTGCCAAATGACAACTCTGATACTCCATTGAGGAGAGAATGGAAGGGCTTGTAGAGTCATGGTGCACATTGAATGGTTTGATGAATTAAGAGAAATTACTAGACGCTTTAGTATTAGTGGCTTGAGTAAGGGAGGATCTGAATGAGGTAATAATGGGGTTCTTGAATATGAGGTGACTTGCAGATTGGTGGTGAGGTGAATACTCATTGGAATTTTGTTGACTATGTCCTTTGTAAAGAGTTATGTCATTGTGATCAATGCATAATTGCATTTAATAATATATAATATAAAGAGGAAAAATATTAAAAATAATTTATTTTTTACTTTTTCAATGGCATGTAGGTGTCACAAGAGAGGACTACTGTAGTAGCAGTGGTGGTGGCGGGAGAGGAGGGTGTTCTCGACGTCGGTGGCTAGCTGTGGCAGCAATGGGTGAGGGTATCTTAGGATTAGAGTTTGGCTATTGATACTAAGTTGTCATACTAAACTTTTGTTAAACTTAAAATAAGTTTACACAAGTATATATAGGAGTCTACGACAATAAAATGGATAGCCATTTAGGGATTTATTTAACATTACTAGTCTAATAACTTAAGTGTAGAAGTTTGATGACAATAACTATGCTTTAATCTCACTACGTGGGGTCGGCCACATGAATCCTTTCTCTTAATTTATTTCTATTCTACTATATATCCTTTGTTATACTATGCATGCTTAAATCCATTTTCACTATATCGAACTTTATGATTTTAAGTTTTTCATTTCTTACTAGTGTACCTAGAGGTCTTGCTTGAACACATCCAAGCCACCTAAGATAATTTTCTCCCATTTTATCATCAAATAGTGCTTGCGTCACACTAGTATGAATGAATTCATTTCTTAGTTTATGCCTTAAAACATTCTTGCTTAGCCATCACAACATTCCGATCTCATCTACATTTACTTTTTGAACATATTCTTTTTTAAGTGCCCAACACTTTGTATCCTAAATCGTGCTTGCACGTATAGATTTCTTATAAATTTTTTCTTTTAGTATCATAGGTATTCTTTTATCACATAAATTCCATATGCACTTTGTTTATTTTATCCAAGCTATCTTAATTTAATGGCATAATTCCTCTTTAATGTCCCTGCACTTATTGCATATCTTAAATAAAAAAATCTAAAACTATCACTTTAGAAAGCTCATGTTCCTTGAATTTTATACCCTGATTTCTATTTCTTGCATCACTTAACTTACAGTCCATATATTTACTCTTATGTTGAGTTTGGTAATGATTCTGCTTTATGACTTTTCCATAGAAACTAACTTCTGATCAAAATGTCACTCACCTTAGTTTTTGGATTTTGTCAAATTTGTATGGTAGAAGTTGTGACAGCTTTTATGGTTCAGTCGACTGTATTTTCTCGTTTGGTAACGATTCTTAGTATGAAATGATTCATTACCAAATGTAACCTCAGTCCTCCTTTTTAAATCCTTTAGATTATAGGATATTTCTCCACCATTCTAGCTTAATATCAATCCCGATCCTATTGTCATCCACAAAGACTATATTATTTGAATCAATAGTCTTTTTTTTTGAATGGTGTGAGTTCATCCATGTTCTAGCCAAAAAGAGGGATTAAATTTTGATCTTTGATGTAGAGTTGTGTTTATTGGAAATTCTTTTGTCTTCTGCCTCTATTTTGACACCAGTAACCACTTCATTATACACATCTTTGTTTATATCAAATACTCACCAACTAAAATTCCTTTTAAAAATAGAAGTTATTGAAATATAGACATCCAACTCAAAATCAATTAACAATAAGTAGAAGGATCCATCCATATATAACCACAAGTTCTAGTCTTTATTTTTTCAATGTGGGATTATTTTAACATTCTTTCTCACTTATGGCTTATTTTAGGTCTAACAAGTGTCTTTTTTAAACATAAGTGGATGTGTGTGGACTTGGGCTCGTTTGGACCTCTTTTGGCTCTGATATCATATTGAAATATGGATATTTAATTCAAAAATTAATTGACAATGAGTGGAGGAATCCTTCTATATATAACCATAAGTTTCAGTTCTCATTTTTTAAATGTGGGACTATTCCAACAGTAGTTATGATGATAATAATAATAAAGAATTGGGTCATAACAGTTGTTCAAAATTGAGAATGAGGTTTTGTTTGTGATCCAAGTATTTGTCAAAGAATTAGGAAGATATTGCTCTTGAACTGAGATACAGAATGCTGTCATTATGTGAATGATTGGAAACACAGTCATTTTACAGTTACTATAAAAAGACAAAAGCTTTCGTATACCATAGGTTACTGGAAGGTAAGTTGTTACTCGGAGAAAGAATTGTTTGATCAATTTGCACTATGCACAATGTAAAAAAGAAATGTTTTACTATGCAAAATGCATTTTTTTTTAGAAAAAGGAGCAAGTGGGTTTGGTGAAACAAGAAGATTGAAAGTTCTTGTGAAAAACAATAAATGAGATTGAAAGCTTGAGGAGAAACAAGATAGAAGAACCACCTTCAACTTAAGAAGTTAAAATAGAGATGAACACCAACTTCACATTGTACTCACACTTCCCAATCCAGATTGTGCTGTTTTTGGGGCATTACGCCAAGTCAATACTTCTGTGATATTTTCTTGAAGTGAGAAAAGTTCTTTTGTCCTTTCACGATGAGTCTGGTGTGACACTGCCTTATTCACAATTTTAGTCTCAAGGAGCTCTTGTTCAGTCCTAACAAATTGCCCTCTCAACTTGTATTTTAGTGGAGGAGAAATGACAATTCAAATATAGCAACATGAAATGACAAAAGGTACTATGGACTAATTCAATTTTAAACCCATGCAGAACCTCCATGAATGGGTATATATATTGAGAGAAGGTGCTCCATATAAGTTAAGGACATCACTCTTAATTCTCTTTGTTCAAATTTAAATGCTAATGCCTCGACAAAACAAGGAAATAACTACTAAGACAATAATTGCAATATTACTATGCAAAGTACACCTGTCAGCCATGCACTTGCACCAACATGGCAATTTTGACCACTTTATTACATTTCATGCAAGGAAACTTCATTCTACTCTAGTGTAATCTTAGACACTAACCATGTCCATCACCAAATCATAGATTAGGTTGGATCATTTTTTTTTGAGATATGCAAATGTCATTTGATCGACATCATCCTTTTCATCTGATAAAGAACTTGACCTTGAGTTCAAATCATTGTTGATGTGTTTGACTTTGATCGTTTCCTCTTCCCACCATTTATGCACAATTTCATGCAAGTGGAAATTGCTGGACAACTGGGGTTGGGACGTGGGAACAAAGTTCTCACCATACTTGATGGAGGAGTGCATGCTATACTTATCTTGGTGTATAATATCTTGGCCCCAAACCCTTGACATCCCAATAGTGTTATTGATAAGGCATCTTCGCTTTATCTTGACATCCATGGGGTCTTGAAACCAAACCAACTTGTATGACTCAAGAGATGATTTATAAACTACAGCAAGTTTGTGGACCACATCATTTGAAACCAAGTTCTCTGTTCTTCCCTCATCGCTTGTGATTTGGAGGAAATTCGACTCCAATTGCTTTTCCTTCTGATTTTGTAAGACTTCAACGTTTTGTTGGACCATTAACATTTCCTTTCTGTTGTTGAAAAGAAAATGCATATCAATATCCTCATACTGATTAAAGATGGGTCCATCATCTATATAAGCATCCTTTGGTTCGCCTAATGGGTTCTCTTATGAATCCGTTAAGTTATATAACTTATGATCTTATTCATCTACGGTGCTCATCAGCATACAAGTGTGACATCAACTCTTGGACTTGTGGTTTGAAGTCTACTACGAGGACATCGTTTCCATTTGTAATGTCAACATAATGATATTAAACATAAAAAAAGTTAAGTTGATGGAGTTACCGAGCAATATAATGACATTACCCAAAACAAAATCATGTTTGTTTTAGTATGGAGATACCAAGTTATATAATTGCCAACATAATGGCAAGTATGAGAAACTAGACGGATTTCATACTAATCACCCATCGTAATGGAAAGTTCCGTAATTTAAAAAAAAAACTTGGATATTCAACAGTCAGCATCACTAGGCACCTTGTTTACCAAATAACTTGAACCCTTTTTTTGCCACACCTTTTCTTGTATGGTGGCTAAACATGTAAATCAGACTAGACTGGGCCCACTAGGCCTAGAAAATACTAGGTCGGTACAAGCCTAGACTGGGTTGGCTCGGTTTGTCTAAATAACTAGGTCGGTTTGGGCTGGGCCAGATTTTTAATTACTTCGGCTTGGCACAATCCACGACACGTTATTGGACTTGGTCATGGGTCGGGTTGGGTCGAGTGGGCCTGTCCATGGGATCGATTTGTTTAATTAAAAAAATTATTTATTATTAAATAATTAATGTATACATTAAAAAAACTTGAAAAGATATTCAACATTTTACAGTAACAATTATTACATTAATATAAAGTTAAAAAAATTATTTATTATTAAATAATTCATGTATATTGTATACATAAAAAAAATTGAAAAATACATCAGATATTTAACAATTTATATTTTTACATTTACAGTTATTACAATAATATATATTAAAAATTTTACAAAAGAAATCTATTATTTTTTAATCAATAGTAGAAGCTCCCATCAATGTTGAAGTTGATGTCTTTTTCTTTTCTGATTCGTCGTTTAAATTTAAGTTTTGTAGACGATCAACTGCATCGTATTAATCTTTCAAGTAGATAGAGGTTTTTACAGATTTTTTGGATAACTTACGTCTTCTATCACTTAAAATTCTTTTCCCTGTAGAAAATGCAGACTCCGAAATCACAATAAACGTTGGAATTGTTAGTAAATCTTTAGTCATTCTAGAAATTATAGAAAACCTAACAATAGTACTAGACCATCAATTTAATACATCTAAGTTATCCATTTCAATATTACTAAACGTAAACTCACATTCTAAATAATTTTCTAATATATTACTAGTTGTTGATTTTACGTATTTTTCTTTTTTCTTATTTAGTCTACTCCAAAATGAACTATTACTATGTGTTTCTACAAAATTAGATGTATATATACAAGAACTACTTTTACCATATTTTGTAACATAATATTCAAATAATGTATATAAGGTTTCCTTAATTTTATTATTATATTTATTTTTTTTCATTTTCATTCACATTATTAAAAATATCATTTATAAGTACTATACAATTAACTAATCTATGTCTAAGATCCATGATTAATGCTAAGCATGCTTACAATGGAGGCTCATCTTAATAATTATTATATTTTTGTTTCATCATGTGAATAATATATTCAAATTTTGTGAATTGTCCATATTAAATAAATTAACTAAAATTAAATAAATTAACTAAAATAGACTAATTGTAGTGTAATATTAAATAAATTAACTAAAATTAAAGAACTAGTAAGATAATATTAATCAGATAATTGACTAATTGCAGTGTAAAATGATTTTAAAAATGTATGAATTAGGCTATTATTATGTCAATCTTCATTATTTAATAAATAATTAGATCTTGAATTATAATATGTTGGAATTATATTACTATAAGTTAAACTTAAAAACATATCATATACTGAATTTCATCTATGTTGAACATCTAATTTAAAAGTTTTAGCTTTTAAATTTTGTTCTACACATAAGTATCTAAATTCTTGAAATCTTTTAGGTGATGTTTGAATAAATAAAATAATTACTCTTATATTTTCTGTATAAGGTCTAATACAATTTATACATTCTTGTACAATAAAGTTAAAATGTGACAGCAACACCTACAATGAAATAAATCATCATTTAATGCAGGTTTTAAATTTCTTTTTAAGATTTCTATTGCAACATTATTATTAGAAGTATTATCAAAAGATATTGTGTTAATTTTATTATATATTTTAATTTTTTTAGTAATATCTTTTATAATATTTGCTATTATTTTCCAATGTGTGGTTTAAAAGTAATTAATCTTTTTTGCAAATTCCATTCTATGTTTATTTAATGTACAATTAAACATAAATAAGAAAAATTATTTGATTTGTCCTACATCACAAGTTATTGATATTTGACATAAGAAATCATAAAACATTCTAATTAAAATTTCTTTATCTTTTTGAAATATTTTATAAATTATAATTTTAGTAGCATGCCTAGAATGATCTTTAAATTGTGGGTTTAAATAATTTTGTATATAACTTTTAAGTCTTTTATTTTTAGAAAAATTAAATGATTGTTCATTTTGTACTATAAATTTTGTTAAATTATGTTTTGTTTCTTCTACATTATATTTCTAATTAATTATTCCTTGAACCAATGTGTAATTTAGATCTGTATTATCATTTTTATTATAGGCAACTATACATTTTATTAAATGCCTAGCAATACGACGTACACCTCCATCCCTAAGACAAGTATATCTTGAATCACAATAATTACAATAACATTTATTTTTATCAGTGGGATCTAAGGTTACATGTTTCCAAATCTATGAACTTTGTTTCTTAGGTTGTTTAGTACTTGTAGATTGTGCTTATGGGGTAGTTATTGTTTGGGAATGGTTTGATTCATAGGTAGGGTGATAATTAGGGTTAGGGACTTAATCATGGTTTCCTACATTAAATGGATAATCTATTTTAAAGTTGAAAAAATTGATAATAAAAAAAAACTTTGACTTAAAAAATCGAAAATCCAAAAATAAAGGGATTAGAATGAAAGAAATTGAAGGGACTAGAAGTAAAGAATTTTTTTTTGTTGGCGGACCGTTGACATAGAGGCTGGAGACGGAGATCGGAGTTTGGAGATTGGAGTGTTGTTGATGAAGACAGAAGACTGGAGTCTGGAACCAAACTTGTATTCTACACAAATGAGAAGAGTTGAAACTTGAGAAGTTGAGAGTAGTAGAGAGTTTGAGAAATGGAGAGAGTGTGGAGCGATTGAGAAATTTGAGAATTGATAGTGTGGAGTAAGTTGTAGGAGAAATGAAGATGTATGGAAATATTCATAGAGGAAAAATAATGAATGGAGGAGAAAAAAAGATTTATGGCAAGCCAACGTTCATATGAACGTACCTCGTACGGTTTTTTAGAAAAATAAAATAAAGCCAGCTGATCTTTATTTTTATGTTGGTTTCCAACGTTTATACAAATGTTCATACGAACGTTGGTTTCCAGAACATTGGTTTTCAATGTTCATACAATGTTTGTATAAACGTTGGAAATCAATGCAAAAATAAAGGTCAATTGGTTTTTTTTATTCTTCTAAAAAACTGGGCTGACTTGGCTCGATTGGTTGTTAAGTCAGCCCTAACTGGGTCTATTTCGCTGGACCGGTTGGGCCTAGTATTTGGGCCTGGCACGGTCCACGACCCTATCTGGGTTGGGTTTGTCTAGCCTGACTTTTACTAGGGTTGGACGGGGTCAGGCCAAAACATGGGCCAGCCTTGACGATCCAGGGCTAGTCCGACCCAGTTTACATGTTTAATGGTGGCATACCACTCTTCCATGTCAAAACTCAAAACAACAAAATCACACCCAAATACTTTTTATTGCTCTATGTAAAATACCATTTTGGTATCCATAAGTGGTAACGTTGGTTTTTTTATTCAATCTTTTTTAGATCTTGAACAACTTACGTAAACTGTAATATGTTTCTTTTTGTACTAATATTTTCTGAACAGCATGAAGTCTTTGTTAACATTTTTTGTTTATAAACTCAAATAGGTCCTTGGCTATGTGGAATTTGTTAGAATAGCACAGAATCCATATCCAATACATGTTTGGTACGTGCCATAACAATATGTTTTGGTGGGTATGGAACAAGCTTGGAAAAAAAAATCTAGTTGGGTATTTACATGTGAAATTCACATATCCTCTTCGCAATTCGCAAGTAATGAGTCAAAATTTGCCACGTTATCAAAAAATAGGCATGCTTGTCCCTTAAGCAGCATTCAGTTTGAGACTACTGATATTTCTGCCAGACAGTACCTTTGAAGTTTTACTTCTTGCTTTTGCTAATCTGAATGTATTTAAATAGTGCAGGTGAGAATGGAATGTATTGTTTTTTAGTTGAAGTTTGGTTCTCTATCTTGCAAGAATTAGAGTTGAAGCAGATGCCCTATAACCAGGAATATGCTCGCCATTGTTGACTTCTAGAGGTCGCATTATCAACAAGTGCTGAAAGCCATAATTAGCTTTAATAGAGACTGCTCTAGCTAAATCTGGCGATTTTTTTCTAGCACCATATACTTACTGCACTTATTTATCTTTTAATTAATTACCATGGAAAGAAAATCCTTTTTAGGTGTAAAATTTTGTTGGGAGTTTCTAGCGCATGAAAATTGTTCCTGTGCTCTTCATTATTATTACAAATCTGGAGGCTTTAGTGCAAACTGATGCTAACAAACTAAGTTGACTTGTCTGAATTTCTTTTGCCATTGTTGAATATTAAAAAAGGTGTATGAACATAATCCATCACAGATAAGTTGGAATCTGTGCAATTTCCAATATGTTTGCAGACAAAATAATCTTGCCTTTTGGTACTCTATTAATTGAATCCCATGTGCCCTTTGCAGAATGACAGTGAAATGTGCAGAGATGAAATTTTTGGGGGGCGAGAATTTCTGAGTATGCTTTCCTATGTGGTGGACATCGAACCAAAGTTTTGGTTGCCTGTGCGTCTAATTGAAGGAAGACTTGGTAGAGAGGTCAGAAATAATCTTTTGTGCATCCAAGAAGAAGCTCAAAAGATCCAGAGAGTTGTGCAGAGCACATTTCCCTCCCGGTAATGTTGGTATAGAATCAGTTTTTTTGTGTGTGTAATCATTGTAATCAACAAAGCTCTCATGACCCTTCTTTATTTGTGGGTTATGCATGTATACTAGTCATGTACCCAAAAGTTAAACGGTCATTGATAATCTGTCACTGTATCCAACAAAAGAAAAGCATTTTCTTTCGATATATGTGTTTCACAACTTGTTCTTGGGTTCTTTTTCTTTTGTCGGGTAAGTAAGCACCAACTGCTCGTCTCGGTAGATTTCACCAGTCCCAACGTCTACCAGTGAATGGTACCATGAAACAATTCAGAAGAGATTCCTGGATTTGTCATGGCGACAGCAGAGGGATGGATTGGTGTTTCTGACACCTTTATTAAGATTCTGCTTTGGATCATGTGTCATGTTTTGGGATGTTCTGACAAGAATGATCACCATCAGGCTGGATTGCATCTCCTTTGCGCTATTATGATTTTGTGTCATGTTTTGGGATGTGTTGGGAAGTTCCAAATTTGAGGTTCATCTTTACGGTTAGTTTGTATCGCGTATATTGTTATCATACCTGAAGTATAATATCACTTATGATGATCTCATTAAGACAAATTTGGGGCTGTTATGATGTGCCACTTTTACAGGATTAATACTTCGAAGCTTGTTGGACATTTGAAGGTAATCTATTGATTAACCTCGGTCAGCAGGAATTTTATTTTACTTTTCTGGTCAATTGAAGTCTGAAGGCGGCAGGGCCGCAATTCTGGTCAAAATTCTCCTTGCCCTTTCACCCCCCAAAAGCATATAACTTGAGTACTCGACGAATTCTATTTCACTATCTTTTACTTTCGTGAAAGGCAGAAGCAGTATTCTTTTTGTCTTATCCTGGATTTATCGGTGGAAAGAATATGTAGAGCAACTTGTTGAAGCTCTGTATGCCTACACTTTGTTGACCAGAGGAATAGTGGAGATACCTGCTTTTTGTTAGAGTAGGTTCAGAAGTAATAGAGCTGTTCTAATGATGTATGATATAGGCAAGAAAATTAATTCCATTTTCTGCAGTTAGTTCCGTGGTTTTCCTGGAGGATAAAGTAAACGATCAGCGGCAAAGCTTACAGATCTTATTGATTACAACCTTGAAGTTCTTGCCATTTCTCAGCATTATGCGGATCATTGACAAAATGGTGCTACAGTAAAGGGGTAAATTTCCTTTCCAACTATTAAGATTAAGATTTCAAGAGTTGAATGACCATCTTGTCTTCCCAATTGAAAGCCTTGGTCAGGTATTGGCATTCATATTGCTGGTTTTGCTTGCTGCCAATTCTTTCACCATCACATGGCTCGTATGCAGGTCTAGACGTTTCGGGGCCAAGGCAACAAATGTGCAACAAAAAACCCAGAGAGGAGCTGACAGCACCACAAGACGCTATAGAAACCTTCCAAATGATGCCCAGAGACTTCCATAACTCGATATCAGCTGTCTGGGGTCCTACACCAGTTTTCGTCAATCTTGATTTCACATTTTCACCCATAAACATGGAGTGGTAGCCACTTGCCTGGTCCGATCTGGTAAACCGAGCTGGTGGGGTTGGTGAAGTTGGCTGGATTTGTAGATGTGGTTTGAAATATCTTCTTAAAAGGTCAACTACTGCTTGTTTGACGTAGGAGATGGAACAGTGTTTGATTTGTAATCACACTAGTGGTTACGTCGATATATGTACTTTTCATGCTTACTGTAGTGGTGGGATGATTATTTCAACTCGTAGAAACGACAAAATATCGTGAGATGGACTCTTCACATGCAAGGTAAAAGCGACATGCCATGAGCGACTTGCAGAGGAGTAAACTACACACGACAAGGACTGGTATACAGTAATTTGATACTGCACCGAAGGCTTTGATTGTTGAATTGTTTTTTTAAAAAAAAGTATACATCGTTAGGATTTAAATCCCTAATTTTCTAATTAGAATAATAATTACGTATCTAATGAACTATATTTTATTAATTAAGGATATGATTGGAAACTTATTATTTAAGTCATTTTTTCGCTCCTGTTTTAGCAGAGAAAAGTAAACGACGCCTTATTTCTCTCGTGTTATTTCCATTATTCTCCCAGTTTAAACATACAAATAGAAGGATTGCGTCTTTCTTTTTCATCAATTTCTCTCTCTCTTCGTTTCTCCGGTCTAAATGGACTCTCGGAGTTAGCGAGAGTAGCCCTTCCACTACCATGAAATAAATTATCTCGTTACGTCTGTACAAATTTCATCTCATCCAGAAATAGCATGCATTCATGAAAGGCAATGATGGATGAAAATGAAATCAAAACTGTACTCGAGTCACTCTTGAGTCATTCATTTTTTCTTCAATAAAAAAAAGGCAAGAAGAACATTTCTATACGTGTTTCCATACGTGTCACATGGTCCCCCATTAATTGGACCTAGGTCCCATGAGCAACTACTCAAAGGATGTAAAGTTTTGAATGTTCTTGAACTTCAGATTAGCTGCAGAAAGCTTTGGATCACCTACATCAGGCAGCTAATCGACGTTATCTTCAGGAAAAAAAATAAGTAAAAAGGAACCTACATTAGGCAGCTATTGATTTGTCATTGAACAACAATGATGAAAGAGGCAGAATAGGTCAGCTCCCCCCATCTACCCTGGTAGGGCCGAACACCTTCTTTGACCATTCGGTTGTGGGGATATTTATATCAATTCCCCCACTGCTCGACTTACAACGAACACCATCCAAAGGATCTTTCATTTCTCCTATTGAAATCTTCTACCGACCTAATTTCTAACACTCATTATTATCTTCCTGATTCGGACTTTGTGTCTTATACCTTAAGTTTCATAAGCAGATTAGGACAGAAGGCTTGCTGTTTTGTATGAACGCTTTTTTTCCCGCCTGAAATCTGCCTATAACAAAACAAAGAAGACACTTTGGACTTGGCATGTAGATTGACCCAATTTGTTTATTCCCTACCTAAAATGTGACAGATTTGTTTCATTGAACATTGATTCCTGTGTTTTACATATAATATATGGTTTTAGATTCCTGTGACTTGTACGAATTGGTGTAACTGTCTTTGGCCACAATATCAAGTTTAATAATCAATGTTGGGTCCACAGCTCTATTAAATCACTACTAGTCTGCTTGACTTGCTGGAATTTTCTCCAACCTTTTGGATTATCTTATAATCGTCGGTTCTCATTTCTCAACCATTCTTTAGCTTATCTTTCCGAACTTGAGTAGCAGCAGTCCCAGTACGCTACAAGAAAGGACCAGAAACACCATGAAAGGAGTACCTGAGAGACGCACCCATAAAAAGAGGACTGATGGAACCATCAAACAATATATTACCATTCCACATCACTCATTGTAAAAAGCCGTTCCTTTTTCCAGATTCTTGAGTCACATCCTTCTCTAAATTTTGACACGCCTGCAATGAGTCAACCCTCTGAATACACCACTTCAACTAGGAAAACTGCAGCCCCTCAAAAAAACTCTCTCCCCATCTTGTTTATATTTTGATGGGTAATGCAGTAATGCTGATCAAGATGACTGCTGATTTAAGATTCAAACTCTCATTAGGTTTCAACCAGCAGGGCTATGTCAGATTCTGTCTACCCTAGTTGTTTGTTCCCTTCGAAGTCTTCTTTTCTTTTACCTGCTCCTCTTTACGGGGAAAATGGTTTAGATACCAAATCACATGCACAAGTGAGAGACGGAAGTAAAGGAGAGAAATATCTAACGCTTACCCCAAAAAAAAAAAAAAAAGGAGAGAGAAAGGGAGGTCCCATGAGATTTGTGACCCCAGTAGTAGAATAGAAACAGCATCCAACAAACACTGCAACCAGGGGCTGAGCTGACCCAACCCAAAAGCAAAGGAGCGTTTTAAATATGTTTCGTTTCCCCCTTGATTTTATTTTCTTACCAAAACACACATCCCAATCGTCTACCTTGCCATCCAAGACCTTCAGAATAGACCTCTCCCTTGGTCAAAGACCAAGTGTACTACAGGGTGTGAGGATCCACTGTGAGATCTTAACCCACCACATCCATCGAGTTCCTTCCCGCTTTCCTTGCGTTATTATTTTATTCTTGATTTTATTTTTAAAAGAAGAGAAAACCCCATTCTTTGCTTTGGGTTTTGTTCCCATCATAGGGTTTAAAATGGGTGTGGTCCTTTAGGTACAGTAATTATAATAAAAAAGTATCAGATGAATATTAAACTCTTGGGCATGGACTTCGGATGCCCATCTCCAACCACTCTTTCAAGGTCCAATATATTTTCCATGTTTAAAATTGTGGGTGTTTTGTCCACACTCCACTCGGGAATTGCTTCTTTTTGTGGAGGGGAGATTAAATAAAATGGGTGAATTTTTAAGTGGTCTCTGGTATTGAAAAGATGACATTAAGGTGTTGAGGTGGGCAGTCTTCTGATTTAGTCAAAATGAGATGGGGTTTGGTGCTTTGTTGTGGAGTTGGTCTTCGTTTGTGGCTCCACTCCCCCTTAATTTTTTTAATCTTCTTTTACTTCTTTATCGTCGAATTCTTCTCCACGACACTATTCGGAAATCCATTTAAGGGATTCATTGTCATGCATGCATGATGCATGAACTTATGCATGATATGTGTGTGAAGTTTTGATGGTGGGTTAGTGAAGTATGATGTGTGACGCAATGTGCATGCATGTGTATCTCAGTAGGTCTTGGTTTTTTTAAAAAAAAAAAATCGGCAGCCTCGTATTGCAGTTTGGGTATCATTACCCCTCGTCCACCCCGTTAATGTGAGGATTCAGAACTTTAATGTTCCAACCCGTTACTTATATGAAAATAAATGTAATCTATTAGTTTGTTGTAACATATTATATCAAAATAAATTGCAGGTTGTTATAACAAATTCAGCTTCTTCTTTTGTACATAAAAAGGGAGATAAACTTATAAATGAATAATAAGAGAGAAAGAGAAAGAGAAAGAGAATTCTCCTTTAATTTCCTTTGTATATTTTATCTCATTTCTTATTTGATTCCAATATGATATTAGAGCAGGAGTGATCAAGAGACGAGGGTTAGGGTTCTTTCTTATCTTACTCATCTTTGTTCTTTCCCAAACTTATTCATTCCAACTCGTGTAATTAAGAGACGAGGAGCTGGAGTGATCAAGAGACGAGGGTTAGGACTCTTTCCTATCTTCTTCATCTCTTTTCTTCCCCACCCCTCCCTCTCCCCAAACTTCTTCACCATAACTCATGAAATCAAGAGACGAAGGTTAGGACTTTCTTCCATCTTCCTCATCTCTATTCACCCCCAAATTTCTTCAATGTGACTCATGAAAGGGCTAGGAATTGGTGTACGGTCGGTTACTTTTAGCCAGAAGAGAAGATTTAAGAAGCGATGATAGGAGGAGCAACGTCAAGTCACAACTTTAGTATGAGGAATTTGATTGATTCAAGTTCCATGCAACTGGATTAGTCAAGTCCATTCTTTTTGCATTCTTCAATCATCCAGGTGTGATTCTAGTCTCCGAATCTTTGAATGGCGACAATTATGCTACATGGAGTAGGTTGATGCATATGGCATTGAACACCAAAAATAAACTCTAGTTCGTTGATGGATCACTTCCTCCACCATTTGAAGAAGACAGTTCAGAAGAACATCTATTATGGAAGAGATGTAATGATATGATACTTTCATGGTTGATAAATGTAAAATCCAGGGTTGCACCAAAGACACTGTGTTTTGATAATGATAATGGATGTCAATGTTAGT
>JAMKQA010025715.1:0-37549 GCA_024699735.1 Posidonia australis
TTAGGGTTTAAGTGGGAGTTAGTTAGGGTTGTTAGGTTGAGTGGAACTTAGTTGAGGTTGTTAGGGTTTAAGTGGGAGTTAGTTAGGGTTGTTAGGTTGAGTGGAACTTAGTTGAGGTTGTTAGGGTTTAAGTGGGAGTTAGTTAGGGTTGTTAGGTTGAGTGGAACTTAGTTGAGGTTGTTAGGGTTTAAGTGGGAGTTAGTTAGGGTTGTTAGGTTGAGTGGAACTTAGTTGAGGTTGTTAGGGTTTAAGTGGGAGTTAGTTAGGGTTGTTAGGTTGAGTGGAACTTAGTTGAGGTTGTTAGGGTTTAAGTGGGAGTTAGTTAGGGTTGTTAGGTTGAGTGGAACTTAGTTGAGGTTGTTAGGGTTTAAGTGGGAGTTAGTTAGGGTTGTTAGGTTGAGTGGAACTTAGTTGAGGTTGTTAGGGTTTAAGTGGGAGTTAGTTAGGGTTGTTAGGTTGAGTGGAACTTAGTTGAGGTTGTTAGGGTTTAAGTGGGAGTTAGTTAGGGTTGTTAGGTTGAGTGGAACTTAGTTGAGGTTGTTAGGGTTTAAGTGGGAGTTAGTTAGGGTTGTTAGGTTTAGTGGAGATTAGTTAGGTTGTGTGGAAGTTGGTTAGAGTAGTTATGATTGAGTGGAGGTTAGTTAGAGTTTTTAGGGTTGAGTGGGAGTTAGTGTTAATGAGGGTTAGGGTTTAATTGAATTAGAGTCAACTTGCAAGAATATGGGCTGTCTACAGATGCCCCTCCCTGAGTGAGGTCGAAGGACGAATGGAAATGAGGCCGATGCTCAAGGTTGACATGGACACCCCGCCCCCATTCACAGGGAAAAAAGAAAAGGTTAAGAAGACCATTGCTTTTGGAGCTTATACCGAGAATAGCGGTTAGATAGGAAAAAGTGTAATGGAAAATTGAAGTCAAAAGGCACGAAGTTATTGGACTCGTGAACTAGATAGTTTGGGTTATCAGCCCAAATGAGTAAAAGGAGGATAAGATATCAGACCTATCAACAAAAGGGGGTGATAGTTTAGGTTATCAGCCTAAGTGATAGTTTAGGATATCGACCTAGGTGATAGTTTAGGATATCAGCCTAAGTGATAGTTTAGGATATCATCCTAGAGGAAAAAGTATGATAGGATATCAGACCTGTCAACCAAAGGAGTGATAGTTTAGGTTATCAGCCTAAGTGATAGTTTAGGATATCAGCTTAAGTGATAGTTTAGGATATCTGCCTGGGTGATAGTTTAGGATATCAGCCTAAGTGATAGTTTAGGATATCAGCCTAGAGGAATGGGTATGACAGGATATCAGACCTGCCAACCGAAGGAGTGATAGTTTAGGTTAACATCCTAAGTGATAGTTTAGGATATTAGCCTAAGTGATAGATTAGGATATCAGCCTAAGTGATAGATTAGGATATCAGCCTAGGTGATAGTTTAGGATATCAGCCTAAGTGATAGCTTAGGATATCAGCCTAGAGGAAAAGGTATGACAGGATATCAGACCTGCCAACCGAAGGAGTGATAGTTTAGGATATCAGCTTAAGTGATAGTTTAGGATATCAGCCTAAGTAAAGGGTATGACAGGGTATCAGACTTGCCAACCCAAGAATAGACATTTTGTCGGATGTCAGCCAAGTAGTTTGGGGTACCAACCCAAGAAAGGAATAAGTCTCTCTCGTCTAGAATGAAATCAAAGAAAGAGGCACCATCGACTCTATCCATTCGGAATAGAAGTCAATAGGGGCATGGTAAGATAGTGGACTTACCAACCAGAGGATATGACAAGTTCCAAGTTCTGTTTCTTCCGAAATGAGAACCCAAAGGGTAAGGACCTCATTCATCTTGGAGCGAAGTCAAGGAGATGCGTCTTTGAATTCTGTCTTCTTGGATGAGAACCAGGGAGACAAGGATAATCGTCTTTGTAAGACGAAACCCGGAAGACTGAACAGAAGTTTATTTGTCAATATTGACAAGAAAACACAAAGTGTTGAATGACTTTAATGCAATTTCAAAAGTACAGGGATTTATATGCAAATTTCCTGTAATGAAGATCTTCACATGCTTGGATAATTCGCCACCCTACACAAAGTCCAAGGAATGATTCCTAGTGACTGGAGGTATGCTCAAAACTTCTTGTCACGTTCTGAAATTGTTCCCACGCTTTGTGTGAACTTTTACAGAAGTGTAGGGGAAAACTGCAATTCTCCCAGTTTATGTTGTTGGTCGCCTCTGGTGGATCTGAATAGTTTGCCAAACAATGCTTGTGCACCTCCGAATCACTACAAATCGTAGTGTGGGGCTTGTAATTTTGTTCTGTAATCGCCTATGCTCCAACTAGAGCACTTTGATGAGGCTATTGATAAGAAAATTGTAGCTGGTGATGACCTCTGGCTTCAAGGTCTTGTCGTCTGCTTCTCAGGTGAACTAGTCTTTAGCCATGGAAGAATAATTGTGGGCATCGAGGTGATCAAGATCACCCTTGCTATTGTGATCCACCAAATTGATCTAGCTCCGGTCATCTTGGCTATGACATTTTAGACCCTGATCATTGCGCCACTATTGCCATTTCTATGGTTGTGGGGCATTGGTATGGGTATGCATTTGGCGTACGCTTTACTTCTGTACATTGTGGAATACTGCATGACCCAATCTGTTTTCCAAGCCTGGCTAGCCGCACATCTGGGAGTTGAAATTCTATGCCTACAGCAATCTACTTTCGAGACATACCGTCGTAGCGGCCACTCCTGTATCATTACTTCTGTTAATGCAACTTGTGAGAAGTTGGAAGGCCTGACTGAGGACAGCACAACCTGGCGCATTTCCGCCTACAACTAAGTCCTTTGCTATTTTCTTTAATGACGGGGACATGAGGCTGATCATTCTGCCAGGATTCTCTGGTGGAATAGAGTATCATCCAATTCGTGTGATGCGTTAGTTTAGGTACTGCCAAGATTCATTCCCCCAGACTCCGACGCCAATTCGTTCCCTGTCCTATCCACTGAGTCCAATAGCCATGATCATTGAGCTATCTCATTTGCTTCATCACTGCAGCTTGTTTGACCGTGTTGCCATGGCAAAAGGCTATGGATGTACGGTGGAGTATGAGACTGAAATCCGGGAGACTTGGCCTATCAGTGAGTTCTACCCAGGTCCACCTATGTTCCCTAATGCAAGCAACTTGAAGAGGGCACTTCCTTTTGTACTTTGTCAGTTCTAAACTTGAATAAATTTTGTTTACGTATGTCTACACTTCTGAAGCTATGATTAAGCTAAGATAATGCATCATGTATAATGGCCTTGCCTTATATTGTTGGGTCGGTCTCAGAGAGAGCTGATTGAGTACCAAACCCTCAATGTCATATGTTAGAGAAAGCTAATCAAGTGTCAACTCACTCTAGAAGGCTCCAGAACAATCTGTTGTCTAAGGGTATCCTGTTTACTTGCAAGAGTACTTGAAGAGACTATTAAGATCCCCTTCCTTGACTGGCACACTTTTGAGAGCAGCTTGTTTATATTCAATAGGCAGTTGACATGCCCTTGGTTTAGACATTGGAGGTTGTGACCAATTAGAGCAGCTAACATGCCCGTGGTTGAAATACTGGCTCAATGTGTCTAACCATAGGACAGCTGAGATGCCTTGGGTTCGACATTAATGGCCCTAACCAATAAGAGCAGCTTGCAAGCCCCTGGTTTAGGCAATGTCCTTCTGACCCTTTTAGGCTGAAAGAAGCTAACATGCCCCCTGCTAAATGGACCAGGTTAGATTTTGCGACGCTTTAGAATGATGTTTGTGGGAAGAATGCACGAAGGATGAATGATTTGTGGGATCTTATTAGCGCCCTCAGCATTGGAATGCTTATCACCATGTATATAATGGAATAGTAGCTCCAATCCTCACAAGGCTCTATCCAAGCTCCTAGTTTTTTAGGTGGCTCTCTGGAAATGCGATATTGTGTCTTGAGCTCCATTTCAAACCCCACAGGACCATACCCCTGCTTATTTTATTTTATTTTCTTTATTCTTTCTCCCTCATAGGCGTGTGGATTTACCTTATCCCTGGCTTGAAGGTAATAGGTACTTGGTCTATTGGTGGGGAGTTGTTGCTATTTAAAGGGTTAGACTGGAGCAAAAATTACTTGCCTATAGATGCATGTGTTGAATGGGAGTTAGTTAAGTACGTGCTAAGATGCAAGGCAACATGGATGCAGAAAACATTAATATAATGAATGCATGCATGCATAGAGTAAGAGGACAATATCACAGAGCGAGGACATGAGGTTTGTGATCACTGATAGTAATTCTCTAGGTAACATGAACTAACTGGCTCTAATTGTTTGATATGATTCATGTC
This sequence comes from Posidonia australis, assembly GCA_024699735.1. Taxonomy (NCBI): domain Eukaryota; kingdom Viridiplantae; phylum Streptophyta; class Magnoliopsida; order Alismatales; family Posidoniaceae; genus Posidonia; species Posidonia australis. The sequence continues at coordinate 4,349 of JAMKQA010025715.1, forward strand.
CTCTAGGATTGCTGCTCCTCCAAGGATGACCTGTTTGACTACAAACGGTCCTCGCAAGTTGGGTCTGAACTTGCCACGACCATTAGGGAGATGTATAGCTCGCAAGACCTGGTCCCTCGGCAAGAAACTTCTAGGTCGGACCTTCTTTTGATAGGCTTTGGCCATTTGTTTCTGATAACATTGTGCATGATGCATAGCTTGCAATCTGTGCTCATCTATCAAGTTTAGCTGAACAAAGTGGTCCTTAATCCACTCTGCTTCCCTTAAGACTGTGAGCGAGGGTATTCCCACCTCTATAGGCAGGACTACTTCTATACCATAGACTAGAGAATATGGAGTTGCTCCTGTTGAAGTCCGGATTGATGCTCTGTAAGCTCACAAAGCATATGGGAGTCTATCATGCCAGTCCTTATGAGTTTCTGCCATCTTTTTGAGAATCTTAGTTAGATTCTTATTGGCAGATTCTATAGCCCCATTCATTTGAAAGCGATATGGAGAGGACCTGTGATGTTTGATATGAAACTCCTACAGAAAGTCCTTGAATCTTTTGGCTATGAAATTTGTCCCATTATCAGAAATAATTGAATGCGAGACCCCATATCGGGTGATGATATTATTCCTGATAAATTTCTCGGTTATTGAGGTTGTCACTATCTTGTAAGAAGCTACCTCCACCCATTTAGTAAAGAAATTAATAGCTACCAGAATGTGTTGATGTCTATTAGAAGCTGCCAGGTAGATAGCTCCAATGACATCTATTCCCTATGTTGAGAAAGGCCAGGGCGATGACATGTTGTGGAGTTGTTGCGGAGGTGCATGAATGAAGTTTCCATGGATCGGACAATTGCGACATCTTTGCACAAACTGACAGCAGTCTGTCTCCATGATTGACCAGAAATAGCCTTGTAACATTATCTTCTTGGTTAGTAACACTCCATTCATGTGTGGTCCACATGTCCCAGCATGTACTTGCAGTATTATTGTATCAGCCTCCTTTTTATCCAAACAGCATAGAAGCATCTGATTATAAGACCTTCTGTATAAGTGACTTGCTCCAAGCACATATTTTGATGCAAGTCGAACCATAGTCTTTCTGTCTACAGCTGATGCATCTGGATGATGACTCCCAATTTCCAAGAAGACTTTAATGTCATGATACCATAGCAGCTCATCTGTGGGGTTTGCTTCCTCTATGCTCATGTAGTGTGTCGGCTGGTTTGTGTAGGTTACCGACACTTTTACCATACTATCCTCTGGTATGGATAACCAAGATGCGAGAGTGGCTAGCACATATGCGTAAGCATTCTTGGCTCTGTTCATTAAAAAGAAGCGTATCTCCACAAATTCAGCCATTAGCTTTAGAAGATGGGTATGATATGGTACTAGTTTCAAATCCTATCTTACAGTTACCATTAATCTGCGAGATGACCAACATAGCATCACCATGCATATGTAACTTCCACGCACCATGTTCTACTGCAGCCCGTAGTCCAAGAATACATGCCTTGTACGCTGCTACATTATTGGTGCACACAAAGGTCAACTTTGGAGTAAATGGGATCATCTGGCCTTGCGGAGTCTCCAATACTGCATCGATGCCCATGCCTCTCCTGTTCACCGCACCATCAAAGTAGAGATGTCACTGCTCTTTGTCACGGGGTCCTTTTGACACATCCTCTTCCATGGCAAACAGTATATCCTCATTTGGGAACTGAGTCTGCAGGGGCAGATACTCTGGTAAAGGCAAATCCACTAAGTGATCTACCAAGGTCGGTCATTCATAGACTTTTGAGTGACAAAAGTGATATCAAACTGAGATAAGAGCACCTACCAGTGTTGGCTTCTGGAACAAGTATTTCATAAGATCATGTTGGCACAGTAGTAGAACAGGATATGCCATCATATAATGCCTCAAGCGTTGTGTGGCCCAGACAAGGGATAAGTAGACCTTCTCGATTGCGATGTATTTAACTTCACAATCATTGAATTTCTTACTCAAGTAATAAATAGCCCTCTCTTTACGGCCCGTTTCATCATACTGACCCAAGACTGCACCCATTAAATGTTGTGTTACTGACAAATAGAGCAATAGAGGACGCCCTAGTGTTGGGAGAACTAGGACTGGTGATCTTACCGAGAGCCTCTTAATCTTGTCAAAAGCTTCTTGGCACTCATCACTCCAGTGGATTTGTGCATTCTTCCTCAAGAGTTTGAAGCTTGGCTCAGAAATTGGTGTTAGCTGGGCAATAAATCGGCTGATATACTGCAACCGCCTTAGCAACCCTCGGACCTTCTTTTCTATTGTAGGAGGAGGCATCTCAATGATGGCTTTAGCCTTGTTTGGATCCACCTCTATTCCCCTCTGGCTGATGATATATCCCAGTAGCTTGCCTGATGACACCCCAAATACACATTTGTTATGGTTAAGCTGTAGCTTGTATTTTCGCAAGCGGTTGAACAACTTTCTCAAGCTAGCAAATGTGTTCCTCAGGCTCTTTTGACTTAAGGTATCATATCATTCACATAGACCTCGATATCTTGGTGCATGAGGTCATGGAACACTGCTGTCGTCACCCTTTGATAAATGGCCCTTGGATTCTTCAGCCCGAATAGCATAACCCTATAATAGAATACTCCCTATGGGGTAATGGACATTTTCTCCATATCCTCCTCTGCCATTCTAATTTGATTGTCACCTGAGAAGCTCTCCATGAATGACAATATTTTATGTCTTGCAGTATTATCCACAAGTACATTGATGTTCGGGAGTAGAAAGTCATCCTTTGGGCTTGCCTTGTTTAGGTCTCTGTAATCAATACACATTCGAACCCGACCATCTTTCTTTGGCACTGGAACCACATTTAATAACCATTCTTGGTAGAGGATGACTTTCAGAAAATTGACCTTGTGTTGCTTCATTATTTCCTCTTTCAACTTCAACAGCCACTACGGTCACCATCTACGCAACTTCTGTTTGACTGGCTTGACATTAGGCTTAAGCGGTAACGTGTGCACCACTACCTCAATGTCTAGCTCGACCATGTCATCATAGCTCTAGGAGAAAATATCTACAAACTCTCAGAGAAGCGCAACAAATTTTGTCTGGACTTGCACTGTGAGTCTGGCACCAATTCGCACTTCCTTGACATTTTCAGTAGTGCCAATGTTTACACAATCAGTTTCCTCTTCCACATGCAAGTTCGGGCCTTCTGGATCATCATCATAAGGCTGGAAGTCTGGTGTGTCATGACCATCCTCCTCTATTTCAGCATCATCCTCTTCCTCATATGCAATGAGTTTAGAAAAGACCTCTTGTTGGAAAGATGGATTTGTGTCTTCAAAGGTGCATATTTGCTTAGCACTCTGCCCTTGACGACGTTTCAGAATAGTCACTGTTACTCTAGTTTTTTTGTATGCACCTTTAACAATCTCTGATTCTGATGCTTCTGAACTTACAGAAGCCCCTGGCTATCTCACTACTTCCACAACCTTATTGTGTGGAGAACTATTTTTATTTTTCTGGTTTTCTTGGCTGGTATGTACAATGTGTGTGACAAGTGGGCGGCTGTCCTCTGACTGAATGATGTGAGTGCTTCCACCTGCATTCTCTCCTGAGCCTAACTCAAGATCTTTTTTTTGGACCCCACTGCTCAAGTGGGGTCGAAACTGGTAATACCAACTAGACCCGCCTCCTGGCTAATTGGAGATGAACTCCTCTGGTCTAGCATTCACTAGTCTGTCTTCCTCTAGGGCAATGATGGTAAATTGACCCTATCGGATTGTTTGCTCTGCAATGCATTCTGGAATTACAACTTTTCCCGTCCTGCTCCTGAGTTTACTCTCTGCATGTTCCGCCAGCGTTGCCAGCTGCTCCTGGAACAGAACTTCCAAATCACTGAGCATACCTCAACTTGTGCCACTGTAGCATATCCTTCCTCTTCATCGGAAGCAAAATCCACATAGTATGCACTGGTGGTCTCTCACACCTCAGGCGATGATTCTGACTGATTTGGCTGTGACTTTGTCAAAGCTGACTGATTTACTAGTGAAACTGCAGTTGAAACTGCTTTTGCCAAAATTGTAACTGCAACCAACTTTGAAGATGGCAACACAAGCCTTGTTGTCCTTGGTGGAAAGGATGATGTTGGACTCGTTATGCTATCCGCAACCTCTTCCTCAAAATAATAGCCCTCAACACATATCCATTCTGATCCACTGGTTGGCTCATTCTGTTCAAACTCTGCAACAACAGGATTCTGATTGGGATCTAGAAATCCTGCACTAACAAAGTTAGTTGAATCCCGTAGGATGAAAAGTTTTCGAAACTTACGATTCTACGAGAATCCATCCTGCAGCTTCCATTTGTATCCTAGTCCTTTAAACTCTCATCTTTTCTCTACAACAATTGGTTCTACGATTCCTTGGCCAGTCCGCCCGAGAGGTGCTCCTTTCTCGTACGCCTATTTCTGACAAAGATTCTCGACCATCATAAAAGGATTACCAAAAGCAGCCAATTGGCTGGGGCACTCAAGAATCAGAATGAAATTGACAAGTTCAAAGCGGTCAACTCAGTAAAGCACATCAGAAGGCTTGGGGTCAAAATGGACAATTTGAGGACACAACAAAGAGACCGCTTCGACTTTCTCCTTTTCAAGATTTTCAGCCATTACAACAACAATGTCATTGTTCCAACGGAACTTAATCATTCTGTGAAGGGTCGAGGGGATGACCTGATGCTTGTGGAGTGGAAGTAACCTGGGACGGAGGCAGAAGAAATAATTGCCCCACATTCAATGCTCCATCCACCAATACTACAAACAAAAAACAAGTCAAGAGTCAAAATATATAATCACATGATGTAAGCAGAAAGAGGCAATGCAGAAACTTACTGTCAGTAGCAGATACAGCCCAACATGGGACCGCTGATTGCTCTTCACGACGTTGTCATGACCGTAAAGCATGTATGTATAACTAGCGCCGCCCCAATCATACCGATCCAGATTTTCCAGGTCGACGAACTAAATCAACCAGTCCGTCGTGACGTAGTATCCAAAAGTATCGCAAAATATGAGCCCCATAAGCTCCAGCAGGAAATGGCAAAGGACGAACTCGGCCTCCCTTGAGCCCAACGTAGGATTTGACAAAAACGAGTCCCACTCTCGCAACCAGCTATAGCAGAGGTTGTGTGCTGATTGATTCATCAAAGGAGACTCGCAGCCCAAAAGCTGGGGAACCTTAGCAAATCCCAAGGTGGCCTTCCCAACGATAGGCTCCTTCCCAAAACTGAAGCCCGTCAACAGTGTCCAATGCTTCGGTAGAACAGTCATCTCACCGAAAGGGAAGTGGAAAGTGTGAGTCCTGTGCCTCCACCACTCTGTGAGTGCTTGGAAGAACTCATAATGGCCGTGGATTGCCTAGAATCACAAGAGGCTCCTGAATGGCATACGGTGGAGCACGAATTCCTTCAGAAAGTCGGGGAGGCGCTCAAAGTGCTCCAGCATCGTTGTCCACAAACACCGCATAACCCACCCCGTATTGCCAACTTGGAAAAGTACAGAGGCAGTAGAGTCAGAAATCATACAAGTAATCAGTGCAGATTTATGCGAAAAGAGGAAGGGTTACCTCGAAATCGTCCTGGTTGCAGATGTGGTTCTCATCCAGTAACCGACCCCTGAAGTTGCCTGATTCCTGCCAATCACTCCATTGAGTTAGCCAAGACAACATATGCCAAAAAGACAGCAAAGCAGGGGAGGTGTTGATTTCTTACATCCTCAAGTATGTTGGGCATCACATCCTCTGATGCCAGGGAGCTGGAAGTAGCCCTCGATCGTGAACTGGCCCCATGACCTCGAACCCAGAGCTAGAGGTGGTCCCACTCGCTTGGGTCACCTTAGCCTCGAACTCAAAGTCAGACTGCATGACAATGGTCAGTCAGAACCAAGAAGGTCAACTGAGAAGTCATCATTAAAGTGGTGACATAACAAAAGCTCAAAAACCTTTATGGACTTTGTGACCATGCCGGTGGAACCCTGCACGGCTCTCCCCTACCAGGTGCACGGAAGCACTCGAGGAGACCCGATATGGTCACGACGATGATGGTGAATCCAGACAAGACTAGATTCGGAAACACCAAGGAGAGATGATAAAGGATAAGGAAAGGAGTCACCACCTAGTCTTTTAATGGAAAGACGAGGAAAATCAAACACACAAGAAAACCAAGAAGCAAACAAGATGCATAAAACATGTGTGCTTCGTGCCTAATGGATATAATGCACAAATGAATGTGGGCCAGAAAAAGGGTAAGGATTCTGGTTACGCATGGGGAAGGAGTTAGGCACCCCCATGCGCCCGAGAAACTCGGTCTTTCTATGTTTCCTACTTGCCAATGGTCTAATGGGTGTGTGCTGGCTTATTCTGAGAGCTCATGCTAAAGATGACTGGAAAACATGCAAAATCAAAGAGAAGAAACGAAACAAACGGAAAAAGTCAATCCAAGGGTCAAATCTAGGCATTGAGAATGCCGCTTTACTGTACGCCTGTGGGCGTTAAGGAAAATCGTGAAAATCGAGAAACTCTCGGAAAGCGTCTCGTAAATCAGTGGAAATTGGGATAAATCTGAGAAAATCAAATTAGAGAAAATAATCCTCATTTCGGGACAATGTCGACTTTGTTAAGTCTTTTAATGTCCTCGGGCGATGGAAAGCCAAATTAAATCTAAAGATGCGAAAATCGGAAAGAATCCAGGAGACAGCGAGAAAACCAAGCTCGAAAAGAGTTGGAGAAGTGTGCGCAAAGTAAAGAAGAAAAGGCAAGACAATTGCATGAAAAAGTGCAACAAAATGTGCAAAATGCATGTGTGAGTGTAAAAATAAGAATTCCAGGGGCCTTTGCGTAAAAACTCGAATTCTAAATAAAAACTGAAATTCTTAAGCCCAAATCATCAAAAATATATAGGAAACACATTCTATGCAACTATGGGGAAATCTATGGTCAAAGTGCAAATATGAGCATTTCTGGTCAAATTGAAGGTTTCTAGGGGTTAAATGTAATTTTGTCACTAAAACATGCATTTGAAGCAATTCAGTGGAAATTCAGGGTAAAATAAGCAAGAAAGAGATTCATGAAAGTTTCAAGGGCAATTAAGTAAATTTACCCGAGAAAATAGGCATTCAGTGTGAAATCTGTAAAGTGTGGGTGTTAAAATACAATTTACCTAGTGAATCAAAGCATTCAGAAGAGTTTCTGTGAAGTTCAGGGGTTTTAATGCAATTTAACCAGCAAAATATGCATTCAGAATGATTTTCAATAATGTTCAAGGTCTAAAATGCCATTTAACCAACAAAATATGCATTCAGAATGATTTTCAATAAAGTTCAGGGTTTAAAATGCAATTTAATCAACAAAATATGCATTCAAAATGATTTCAGGAAAGTGTAAGGTCTTAAATGCAAAAACATTGGATTAAAATGCATTAAAAGAAACTCTGAGGGCTTTATTTAAACTTTTAAACCTGGAGAACATTATTTTGAAGACTCAAGGGGCATAATGCAATATTTTTAGTAAAAACTTTATTCAAACGATTTATGAAAAATGATTCAGGACCTAAGTGTAAGAAAAGGACCTATTTGTAATAAAAAAATGACCTAAATGCAATAGACAGAAAGTTTTAGAATTTTATTAAAATAAAAAAGCTTTAAATTGTTTTTAAAAGAAAAGGCAGCAGCGGCCGCTGGCGACGGAACTCCGAGTCTGGATCGCCGGAGAGGTCACTGAAAGCTACCCCATGGTCTGATCTGAGATCAGACCCCACGGGAAGCAAGAAGAAAAGGAGAGTAGATCCAATAGTCTGGATCGAGCATCCAACGGTGGGTGTGGGCCTCCCACCTACCTCGCCGTCGAGGCACTTTGGTGACGGCGTCGGAGAAGAAGGGAGCTCTAGGAGGGTCGTGGCGCGGCGCTCAGGGATCCAGGAGGCTTGGAGGCAATGAGAAGAGTCTTTCCTCTCTTCCAAGAAGCGAGCATGTGGCATTTCCTCCATCCTCGAACCAAGCTCGCCGTCGACGCGATTCTTCTCTGATGATCTCGACTGCGACGACTGTCCAGGGCATGTGGCATGGATCTGAAGGCTCAGGAGTACTTGGGACGCGTCGTGGAGCGTTTTTGGATACTCGGAGATGCAGGAGGCGCGTGCTCCTCCATTGGTTGCAGTTTTGTTCTACGGCACTGGTGACGGAACGGTGTCGACGGCGATCTTCTGGCAGTGGCCTCAGGAGGCAACAAAGTGGCGCGTGGAGAATTGGATAAGCAGGAGGGAGGTCCAAGGAAGAAGATCCAGGGCTATGGGGCTCGAATCAGCTAGTGGATTCATGCCCCCACCTAAGCCACCAGAAAATCACTCCGGCGAGGCCTAGGAGCTCAATTCCAACCAGAGGAGACCACTGGATCTACTGGAATCAAACCAGGAAGATAGGGGGTGACCTAGGAGAGCATTTCTAACAATAATTGAAGTCAAGCATGAGTGTACCTGGTCTGGCAGTGGAATGGATGGTCGGAGCTCACTGGAGATGGCTAAGAACTCAGGTTTCTCACCTCCACGAGCTTCCTCTCTCTTCTAGGAACTCTCTGGTAGCTCAGGTTGGGAGTGGAAAGGCTTGGGGAGGTCACCTCTCTCCACTTTTGCAAAAAAACACTAAAAGCTCCAAATGTTCCCGTTTGGATCGAACCAGAGAACAGAACATCTAGACTTCGTCCGGTAGTCTAGAAGAAAGAAACTAAGATGCCTTGAATCCGTCCGTCCGGATAGGAATTCAAAGGCAAAAGGGTTCTGAGGTTCGTCCGTCCGGATCGAACCAGTGAATAGGAACATCTAGACTCCGTCCGGTAGTCTAGAAGAAAGAAAAGGAGATGCATTGAATCCGTCCGTCCGAATAGGAATTCGAAGGCAAAAGGGTTCTGAGGTTCGTCCATCCAAATCAAACCAGGGAAAGGAACATCTAGACTCCGTCTGGTAGTCTAGAAGAAAGAAATGAGATGCCCTGAGTCCGTCTGTCTAGATAGGAATTCGAAGGCGAAAGGGTTCCAAGGTTCATTCGTCTGGATCAAACAAGGGAAAGGGACATCTAGACTCCATCCAGTAGTCTAGAAGAAAGAAAAGGAGATGCCTTGATCCATCCGTCCGGATAGAAATCCGAAGGCGAAAGGGTTTCGAGGTTCGTCCTTCCAGATTGAACCAGGGAAAGGAACATCTAGACTCCGTCCAGTAGTCTAGAAAAGAAAAGGAGATGCCTTGAATCCGTCCGTCCAGTAGTCTAGAAAAGAAAAGGAGATGCCTTGAATCCGTCCGTCCAGATAGGAATTCGAAGGCGAAAGGGTTCCGAGGTTCGTCCATCCGGATCGAACCATGGAAAGGAACATCTAAACTCTGTCCGGTAGTCTAGAAAAGAAAAGGAGATGCCTTGAATCCGTCGGTCCGGATAGGAATTCGAAGGCGAACGGGTTCCAAGGTTCGTCCATCCGGATCGAACCGGGGAAAGGAACATCTAGACTCCGTCCGGTAGTCTAGAAGAAAGAAATGAGATGCCTTGAATTCATCTGTCTATATAGGAATTCGAAGGCGAAAGGGTTCTGAGGTTCGTCAGTCCGGATCGAACCAGGGAAAGGTACATCTAGACTCCATCCAATAGTCTAGAAAAGAAAAGGAGATGCCATGAATCTGTCCGTCCGGATAGGAATTCAAAGACGAAAGGATTCCGAGGTTCGTCCGTCCGGATCAAACCAGGGAAAGGAACATTTAGACTCCGTCTGGTAGTCTAGAAGAAAGAAAAGGAGATATCTCGAGTCCGTCCGTCTGGATAGGAACTCGATGGCGAGAGGAGGTGCCTTGAGTTCGTCCGTCCAAATAGGAACTCGAAGGCGAGAGGAGATGCCTCGAGTCCGTCTGTCTGGATAGGAACTCGAAGGCGAGAGGAGGTGCCTCGAGTTCGTCCGTCTGGATAGGAACTCGAAGGCGAGAGGGGGTGTCTTGACTCCGTCCGTCTGGATAGGAACTCGAAGGCGAGAGGGGGTGCCTCGAGTCCGTCCGTCCAGATAGGATCTTAAAGGCGAGAGGAGGTGCCTTGAGTCCATCCGTCCGGATAGGAAGTCGAAGGCGAGATGGTGTGCCCTGAGTCCGTCCATCCGGATAGGAACTCGAAGGCGAGAGGGGGTGCCTCAAGTCCGTCCGTCCGGATAGGAACTCAGAGCCAAAAGGGTATGCCCTGAGTCCGTCCGTACGGATAGGAACTCGAAGGAGAGAGGAGGTGCCTTGAGTCCGTCCATCTAGATAGGAACTCGAAGGCGAGAGGTTGTGCCCTGAGTCCGTCTGTCCGGATAGGAACTCAAAGGCAAGAGGGCCTGACCATCTATTTAGCCAAAAGGATTTGCCAAGGGGATCTTATTCAAGTATCAGTGCACCCTGGATTGTCACCGCTATGGAGAATGTCAGTTGAAATAGCGTATTGTCCTATTGCAGTTGTTATCTTGTAGGAGCCTTTATGTGGTGAATGTCACTTCTCAATAAGAAGATGCACTGGCCATCATTTGGAAGATAATTTGTACCAAACATTCTCAAAACAGTCCTTCTTTCCACAAAGCAGCTTACTTGCCCCTGGTCGAAGGCTCTGACTCAGTTACATAGTAATTCGATGTTCTGTTAGGCGCCTGATACGTGATCTTCGACCAAAGAGCAGTTGACATGCCCTGGTCGAAAAATCTGGTTCAATTACATTGTAGCTGATGCTTTATATGTAACTTTTGACCAAAGAGCAGCTGACATGCCCTTGGTATTGGACTAGTTGGGACATCACATGAGGGCATGGGGTCTTGGAAGCCAGACTGTAACTACAGATGTTCCGTGAACCACTGGAATACTTGAGACCATCACTAGTCAAAGCAAGTGATCCATTCATCAGGTGACTGGAAGCATGTGCACCCTCATGCCATCTTTATTGTACTTGGAAGTCAGATGGAATTGTGGCAACTCCATGGAGGCTTTCAATTGGGATTGTAGTCTGCCTCTGGTTGGTATGTTTAGGATGTGTTCGACTCAACCGTGTTGTTCTGATAGCTCTGTATTTGACCGCACTACTGTAGGATATTCTCCTGATTGTATTTGCCAAATTCTGAATTGTCGCGTAGAGTCCACAATCATGTTGTTGTCTCCGTTAATCATTTAATGTGTAGGTCTTGATTAGAGAACAACTGACTTGCCCTTGACGAACCAAGTAATAGATTATGTGAGCCCAGCTAGAAAGCAGCTGACATGCCCCTAGCATAAAGGTGTACAATGCTCAGATCCGAAGATACCAAGGCAGAATGGATGCCTCTGGCATTGAGCCAGGCTACCCCGGGAAGTGTTGGGCACCACTCGAGGATGTAAAGAGACACTGAAGCGGATTTGATTGTGACTGTAGGTGTACTTTGAATCACTAAAGCAGCCGTGGCTGATTTTTGTTGAGGTCAGAGACACATTTGTTCACTGACTGGAGGCATGTATATTCATCCATTGTCCTGAGCTATACTTCAATGGCAGAAAGTAATGTGATACATCATGGTCTGTCTCAGGCTGGCTCTTCTTTACTCTGTTACTCATTGTGTCATTGTGCTCTGGTTGCAAACATGTATTTGTCTATGTTGTCCTCAACCATTCCACAAACAGTGTCTACCACACTTGAAATGTTGCGGAGGAATTGTTGTTACACTGTCGATTCTATAGGTCTGTGTAGCTCGTACACTAACTGGTGTCCTCACTGTATATGTACTTTGACTACTGAGAAGCTGAAATGTCCTTGGCTAAAAGCACTTGGCACAAGTCCCGTTGAACAAGCCTATATGCAAACAAAAAGATTGATCCAAGCAAGGCTATGATGATTATTACTATTGTGGACTCTATTATTGTGAACAATCTTGTTATTTAAGAGTGATTTTTTGTTTGATCAAGAAATGCATGCCTTGTGATTTTAGCAGCTTGTTTTCTGTATTCACTTCTTTGCTCATTCAATGAGTTCATTATCTGGATCGTTTGCTTGTTTAGTTCAGCTATTTATTTGCCCTCAGTTAGGCTAGAAACTTGTATGCCTGTTAGAGGAGGATGACACCTTCAACTCAGTTGCCACTACAGAGACTCACAAGTCATATGGTGGCTCTTGCTGGGTTGTGGTGGCACTCAAGCTCACTGTAAGGTAGCGTAATGGACCTAGCTCCATGCCAAACTCCTTAAGGTCCTACACCTGCTTTTTTCTTTTCAACATCATTGTCTTTTCTTTTACTCCTTCACAGACGTGCGGTTTCACTCTAACCTTGTCTTGGAGGTAATAAGTGCCCGATCTATTTAGGAGGCCTTTGTTGTAAGAGGGTGGGTAAGTCCCTCAAAGGTATGATTTTACTGAGCGCATACTCCGACTCCTCTCCAAGGTATGGTAAGGGTAAAGCTACAACGCATGCCTCTCACTCTTAGGCTGACTTCTGTCTTCGCTTTCTATCTTCTCTGTTCTTTTATGCCCTTGCGAATATATGTTTTCTTTTTTGGCTCACACTCTCAATCACCCCTAACATTTTATCTCCCTCTTGGAGGTGCAAGATCCTTGCGGAGCTTGGACATTTCGTCCGACTTTGATATTTGGTGGCTACCTTGCTAACTTGGCTGTCTAAGTAGTGACAACTGAGGAGGGAATAATCCATTCTGACATTGGCAAGCTTTTCCAATTTTTCATCATCGGGCAAAATGTTATTGACAAGCAAACTACCCTTTTTAATTGTTCTTGATGTTTTTCTTGTTTTGTGTTTGTTTTTTTTTTCTTTTCCAACTTTTGTGCTTTTCTAATTTTTTTTTTTGTGTTTTGGTATATGATGATGCAAAAAGAGAACAAAGAGAAAGGATACAACTTCAATCCTTGTTGTTGTTGTTTGTCGATGCCATTCGGGTTCAAAGTAACTCCTAGCAGTGCCACTGGAAATCAGAATCAAGGCAGGTGCATCAGAAGCTATCACAACCATTATTGGAACTAAGACTGTCACAATGAATGTTGAATCTACTGGTGACATTAAAACTACATCTCTGTCGGAGTTGATATCTGCTGTGACAGCTATCTCCTACTTGATCCAGGGTACTTACACGTGCCGGGTTAGAACCGTGCATGGCAAATTGGCAAACTTTAGGTCATGCCCCCACAAAGGAACAAAAACAAGGGTGACACACATGAGTGTCGTTGGACAGAACTGAGAAAAGAAAAGAGGACAAACTAGGCAAAGAAGAAACAAGAACAAGAGCGACATACACATGTGCTGCCAAACAAAAGTAGAGAGAGGACAAGCTAGGACAAGAAAAAAAAGAGAGGCCCGATGGATTCCCCGGGAAAAAACTGAGAGAAAGAACAAAACCCCTAAAGTTCCAGTATCCTCGGAGCTTGCAGGCCTAGACACGGTAAGGTCGGCTATTCTAGGGTGTGCACGTGTGTGCAAGCGTGTGTGCAGGCGTGTGTGTGGGCTGCCTCCTGCATGTGAATACTGATGACCTTTAAGTCAATCAGGCTATGAATTGCATTCCGGAGTGTATAGCAGTTATCTGTAGAATGCCCCACGGCTCTATGGAAACTGCAGAATAAATCCGCTTTATACCACGGTGGAAGTGGGTTCGGTGGTGGGTGGATCTCCGGTAGCCACAGGAATGACGCAACTTTGGAAAGATGTCGCTCAACGAATCCCCGAGTGGGGTGAAGTCTCTTTCCTTATGGCGAGACCATCTCTGTCGTTGTTGCTGTCCCTGCTGAACTAACACATCACGACATGTCAGTTCAACGGTGGTGTGTGGGCGTGTAATGTGTACTAAACTAGATGCTGGTGATGATAAGGATATGGATGCAGGTGTTGTACCTCGTGTGTCAACAACAATAGTCCCACTGTTGATCAAAGTCTGAACGACATCCCGTAGAGTGTGGCAATTATCAGTCGAATGCCCTAGGGCTCGATGATAATCGCAGTATACGCTCGCGTCGTACCATCGTGGGAGTGGAGTTGGTAGGGGACACGGTTCCGGGAGTCTCAAAAGTGACACAACACGAGGAAAAACAGTGCTCAGCAACTCGCCCAGTGGAGTATAGTCACTTTCAATGCGACGGTCTCGTATTTCCTTAGGTTGCTGACCTTGTTGAACCAATGCGACAAGATGCACTAGCTTGACAGTGGGAGGTGTGCGCCTAGTGTGCGGTGACAACCTACGTGTTGGGACTTGATCCTGATGCTGAGATGAATTCTGAATATGCTGTGTTGTGTGTGGTGTTGAGCGCGAGAGCAACAACTGCGGCACCGATACAGCTCTAGGTGACGGACTCGAGAAATGTTTTACTTTGCACAACTAAGGTGTTGATTTCTAGGTGACTATGATGCATGCTGTGACCAATGCAATTGTGGTGCAGGAGGCAGAGACAACGCTCCGATCGCCAGAGCAGTGTGATGCTGAGGCAATGGTATGGGCGATAAAGTAGTGGGGTGAGCCTACAATGCTATAGTGATCTGCACTAAAACCTTAGAGGTCAAAAGAGGAGGACTCTGAACATGATCAAGAGAAAGGGCCATGCGCTCGAACCATCGGGCCAAAGCTCTCAAGTACTGAGCTTGTTTGGCCAAAGACCCATCAAAAGATAGGTCAGAGGGCAAGAGTGGAACAGGAATGGCCTCTAAAATAGATGAAACCGTAGCTGATTGAACTCCTGAAACAGGAGGGTCCGAGAGATAGGGTGTAGCTGACAAAACTTCTAGGACCTGCGTGGTAGTCACCATAGTTGATTCAATGACAGGCCCAATACCGACATGTGTTCGTTGCTGTCCCGGAAAAGGAGATAAGGATCCTCCATGATTCCTAAATTGGGATGCACAGAGGGAAGAAAAAGCGGTCAAAGTGAGAGGAGGATCTAAGCGTGGGATCCCCTTCAAAACAATAATAGGAGGCTTGCGGGTCTACGGGGTCGTGGCTAATCGCAAGTGAAATAAAAGGAGTTGCGGTAAAGGACAAATGCACGAGCTCTAAGACGAACTATCGTCAAAAGTGACCAATAGCTCGGAAGAGGCAAGAGAAAACAACCACGGGAGGCCGCCCGCGATGGAGACACTTGAACTCCTAGCTTAGGACCTCGCAACAAAGTACCTGAGAAAATAGGCAAGAGAAATAGGTATCAGAACCTGAACAACGACACAAAGACAAATGCGAGTTATTAAGGTAGCATGAATGGCACACATGCACATGAATGCTACTAACATACTTTCTCTCACCATGCATGTCCCATATGGGGTTGACCACATGAGACGCACTCATGGGTTTAGGTTTTGACTCTGGTTAGAAAATAAGGTCCCCGTTCTAAATCCTGGCTGAAGCGCAGGCAGTGAACGGGTGGTGCGTTGGTGGCCTTGTCTCCTGTAGTAGCATGGAACTGTACCCTCTACTAGCACCGACACGACCCCAGACAAGGGGGGACAAACTAACAACACGTCCTACGCCAAAGCTATAGAACGGGGTACTAGAATTGTCCTTTGTAAGCTGTGAGTGACCGAGAAGAGAAGATGCATGTCCTATATGATCAATCATACGATATGCTTTAGTGTCTTTTACTTGCGTTTTATTAAACCATAGGGATTTGTGAGCATTTGTCTCTAGTTATGCCTTATTATTTGTTCAACTAAGTTTGTGTGTTTTATTTTAACTAGATAGGGAGGCAAACATGTCTCTACTCTCCTAATCATGGCAAATTCAAATAAAAGGAAAAACACACAAGCATGGCATTCAAACAAGTCAGACAAAAGGCATGAACATGGCATGTGCTGGTGTAGTGCTCACAAGTAGGTGAATAAAAGCAAGTATCGACAAACAAAGCATGGATTGAGTCATGTGCATGTGCGGTGGCACAGCAACAGTGTAAAAAAAAAAAGAGGCAAAAAGGCATGTTCAGTCAAATATTTACAAGCTAACAGAATAAGCAAGCAAGCACAATGTATATAGACCAAAGACAAGTAAGGAAACCAGAATGAAAGCTAGAATCTGGTTATCCCCATTGGAGTCACCAGTTCCTGTGACCATGTCTGTGGAACCCTACACAGCTCTCCCCTACCAAGTGCACGGAAGCACTCAAGGAGACCCGATATGGTCACGACGAAGATGGTGAATCCGGACAAGAAGACTAGACTCGAAAACACCAAGGAGAGATGAGAAAGGATAAGGAAAGGAGTCGTCACCTAGTCTTTTAATAGAAAGACGAGGAAAATCAAACACACAAGAAAACTAAGAAGCAAACAAGATGCAGAAAATATGTGTGCTCCGTGCCTAATGGATATAATGCACAAATGAATGTGGGCTAGAGAAAGGTAAGGATTCTGGTTATGCATGGGAAAGGAGTTAGGCATCCCCATGCGCCCGAGAAACTCAGTCTTTCTAGGTTTCCTACTTGTCAATGGTCTAATGGGTGTGTGCTTGCTTATTCTGAGTGCTAATGCTAAAGATGACTGGAAAACATGCCAAATCAAAGAGAAGAAATGAAACAAAAGGAAAAAGTTAATCCGAGGGTCAAATGTAGGCATTGAGAATGCCACTTTACTGTACGCCTATGGGAGATAAGGGAAATCGTGAAAATCAAGAAACTCTCAGAAAGCATCTCGCAAATCAGCGAAAATTCGGATAAATCCGAGAAAATCAAATTGGGGAAAATAATCCTCATTTCGGGACAATGTCGGCTTTCTTAAGCCTTTTAATGTACGCCATCGGGCGATGGAAAGCCAAATCAAATCTAAAGATGCGAAAATTGGAAAGAATCCGGGAGATGGCGAGAAAACCAAGCTCGAAAAGAGTTGGAGAAGCGTGTGCAAAGTAAAGAAGACAATGCAATTCTAAAGTTGAAATTCTAAAGCCTAAATCATAAAAAATACATAGGAAAACGCATTCTATGCAACTACGGAGAAATCTGGGGTCAAATGTGCAAATATGTGCATTTCTGGTCAAATTGAAGGTTCCTAGGGGTTAAAATGCAATTCTGTCACTAAAACATGCATTTGAAGCAATTCAGTGGAAATTCAGGGTAAAATATGCAAGAACAAGATTCATGAAAGTTTTAGGGGCAATTCAGTAAATTTACCCTAGAAAACATGCATTCAGTGTGAAATCTGTAAAGTGTGGGGGTTAAAATGCAATTTACCTAGTGAATCAAAGCATTCAGAAGAGTTTCTGTGAAGTTCAAGGGTTTTAATGCAATTTAACCAATAGAATATGCATTCAGAATGATTTTCAATAAAGTTCAGGGTCTAAAATGCCATTTAACCAACAAAATATGCATTCAAAATGATTTTCAATAAAGTTCAGGGTCTAAAATGCAATTTAATCAACAAAATATGTATTCAAAAAGATTTCAAGAAAGTTTAGGGTCTTAAATGCAAAAACATTGGATTAAAATGCATTAAAAGAAACTCTGAGGGCTTTATTTAAACTTTTAAACCTGGAGAACATTATTTTGAAAACTCAGGGGGCATAATGCAATATTTTCAGTTAAAACTTTATTCAAACAATTTATGAAAAATGATTTAGGACCTAAGTGTAAGAAAAGGACCTATTTGTAATAAAAAAAAGGACCTAAATGCAACAGACAAAAAGTTTTAGAATTTTATTAAAATAAAAAAGTTTTAAATTATTTTTAAAAGAAAAGGCAGCGACGGCCGTCGACGACTGCCGGAGAGGTCACTGAAAGCTACCCTATGGTCTGATCTCACAGGAAGCAAGATGAAGAGGAGGAGAGTAGATCCAACGGTCTGGATCGAGCATCCAACGGTGGGAGTAAGCCTCCCACCTACCTCGCCGTCGAGGCACTCCAGCGATGGCGTCGGAGAAGAAGGGAGCTCTAGGAGGGTCATGGCGCGGCACTTAGGGATCCAGGAGGCTTGGAGGCAATAAGAAGAGTCTTTCCTCTCTTCCAGAAGCGAGCACGTGGCATTTCCTCTATCCTCGAACCAAACTCGCCGTCGACGCGATTCTTCTCCAGTAATCTCGACTGCGACAACTATCCAGGGCATGTTGCGTGGATCTGAAGGCTCAAGAGTACTTGGGATGCGCCGTGGAGCGTTTGTGGATACTCGGAGAGGCTCGGAGATGCGGGAGGCGCATGCTCCTCCACTGGTTGTAGTCTTCTTGTCCAGCACCGGTGACGGAACGACGTCAATGGTGATCTTCTAGCAGTGGCCTCGGGAGGCAGCAGAGCGGCGCGTGGAGGAATGGATAAGCAGGAGGGAGGTCCAGGGAAGAAGATCCAGGGCTATGGGGCTCGAATCAGCTAGTAGATTCGCGCCCTCACTTAGGCCACCGGAAAATCACTCCGACGAGGCTTGGGAGCTCAATTCCGACCAGAGGAGATCTCTGGATCTACTGGAATCAAACCAGGAAGATAGGGGATGACCTAGGAGAGCATTTCTAACAATAATTGAAGTCAGGGATGAGTGTACCTGGTCTCGCAGTGGAATGGATGGTCAGAGCTAGCCGAAGATGGTTGAGAACTCAGGTTTCTCACCTCCACGAGCTTCCTTTCTCTTCTAGGAACTCTTTGGTAGCCCAGATTGGGAGTGGAAAGGCTGGGGAGCTCACCTCTCTCCATTTTTGCAAAAAAAAACTAAATGCTCCAAATGCTGCAATAATAGAGCACAAATAGTCGGGGAGTCAGAATCTTGTTCAAAATAAGGATATGGCAATTAAACACGAAGTTAGGGGCTCATTCAGACAAAACCAATGGTCATTACACAGCATCATTTCAGTAAGTTATTGAGATCTCATGGCATTCTACAGCATTTGTTCAAACAGAGGTCAAAGGCACAACTCAAACCAACTCAAGGGTATCGTTCAAGCAGTATACAGTGACATTTCACAATGCCATTCCGTGTAATTAGAACAAGTTTTATTAGTTTTTTTTCAAGCAAATATGGTGGTCTTTTTACAGTATTTTTGTTTCAAAAATAATTGCATGTACTTTTCAAGCAAGTATGGCAGTGTTGGTTTGTCATCCAAACAAGCATGCATCGCCAAAGCAATATCATTCAAGTATAATGGCTTTCTTTTTTCAAGCAGAATTGGTTTATTAAACAGTATTACCCAAAGCAAAGTGGTGCGACAAGAATACAGGCAAATAATGGCGTTCCTACATCATCCAAGCAAAAACGCGACTCAACTGTGGGGAGGGCGTCGACGGCCACCGATCACCGACACGACCGCCGTCCGACAACCCCAGCCCGACCTCCTCACCAAGGCCAACAACCGTCCTACAACCACCGGTGTGGTCGCTGTCTGGTGACGCCCCATCCCTGTCCGAGGACAGCCACCCCAGCAAACGGCCAGCTGCTGCCATGCTCCGACCGTCCACCAGTCAGTGTGGGGAGCACTGGTGGCTCGACGGGAAGAAGAGGAGGGACAGCCGTGCACACAGGGAACACAAAAGGAAAGAAGAAAGCAAAACAAAATGAAACAAACAGGCATGGAGGAAGAAAAACGAGAAACGGGGGAGAGGAGTACCATTTCCACCGTCGCTCCGCCTCGCGCCAGTGACACACGTGCCGTTTGCACGGACACCTTGCTGCTCAAGCGCCCCTCCGCCATTCTACGCCGATGCCCGTGGACCTCCGCTGTGCCCCTCGCATATCCCACCACTGTGCCTCTCCGCCGCCACTCCAACACAACACCTGCACAGACATCGACACCCACATCCCTAGCTACCGTGCACGAAGGAAGAAGAAGATGAGGGAGATGCGGAGTCGCGAGTGGGAGAGAAGGGAGTGGCTCGTTTTGGGTTTTGTCGGGCTTTAAATGGCAAGGTTTTATTCTGCTGATTCAACCTTTTGTGAGGAGGCATGAAGGAGTTTTGCATACAAAATGATGAAGAAGACCAACCGCCATGCATTAGGTCCAACAGGAGTTACTGCCAGTAGGTCCCACGTGCTTTGGGAATTTCTTTCAGTCCCTCTAGCTATTTTACAAAGTTCTGGACCAAAATGTAATTTATCCAGCAAAAAGGGCAATCATCTCTGAGAAGATCAGAGAAAACCGAAAATGTCCACACAGCTTCCAAGACTCCGGGAAAAGTTTCTGGGACAAGAATCGTTACTAGAATCGACTTCGATGGTCAGTTTTGCAAATTTTTACAATAGTTCCCAGAAATTATAGATAGGGCCCTGGTTCATCCAAGTGTTGGAAAGTATTCTCCTAACAGACCCTATCCCCTCAAAAAGGTCCGAAGAACCCAGATCAACATCAGGCAGCTCATGAGAACTCCCTTGCCTCGAAAAATTCCCTAATACCTCTAGAACTAGGAATTTTACAAAGAGGCCCCGAAACATTTACACAGGCTGAGACCCCAACTTCATGCAGTCAAAGAGGAGGGGAATGCCCCAAAAGGCTGGCTAGGACATAAGCATTAGTCACAAAGTAGCAGTTCAGGCTCAGAGGACAATCCAAGAAATCTTGCAGAAGAGCCCCTGTTATTTCCTAAATTACAAGGAGGTCAGTAACCACCATCAAGATAGATTGCCTACCGACGAGGCCTCCCTATAAGGGATCAAGAATGCCCCTTATACCAGGATTCAACTTATGTCCAAGAATATCCAAAACTCAACAGTTTAGGGTAAAGTTATCATATGCCCCTATTGAGCGACAGGCGCTCCTATACTCTCGATTAAGCTCAAAGTTACTCCAGATCCATGTAGCCAACTTGCGGCAGATTCAGCCTTGATTGGAGAAATTACGATTATGCCCCTAGCATTGTGCAAGAAGCATCTTGAGCCCCATACACTAGCCAAGGACTCCCATATGCCTTGTGATAGTTTACGGAGACATACTTTGGAGCTGGATCAACTACAAGCAGGATTCAGTATGATCAGGAAAAATTATAGATTTACCCCTGCCATGCCAAAGGCTCGAGGAACACTCAAAAAGAGACAACATCAGACCAGCAGCGGCAATCGCCCTCATCAGTTAGCATCTCTCCACTTTCTTTGTCGGCTCGACAAGTCTAATATCTTGTCAGTTCTTCCCTTTCTTTGTCAACCCGGTAAGTCCGATATCTTGTTAGCCCTCCCCTTCCTGTCAGCTCCTAGTCGATCTGTCTATTTTGTCAGCTCCTAGCCGATCTATCTATACACTAATAGCGATTAGGTTCTATCTTGTCATCTCCTAGCGATTTGTCTGTACACCGACAGCGACTAGTTTCTATCCTTTCAACTCCTAGCTGATCTGTCTGTACACCAATAGCGACTAGGTTCTATTTTGTCAGCTCCTAACCGATCTGTCTGTACACTGACAGCGATTAGGTTCTATCTTGTCATCTCCTAACCGATTTGTCTATACACCGACAGCAACTAGGTTCTATCCTGTCAACTCCTAGCTGATCTGTCCGTACACCAACAGCCACTAGGTTCTATCCTATCAACTCCTAGCCGATCTGTCTATACACCGATAGCGACTAGGTTCTATCCTGTCAGCTCCTAACCGATCTATCTATGCACCGACAGCGACTAGGTTCTATCCTGTCAACTCCTAGCTGATCTATTTGTACATCGACAGCGACTAGTTTTATCCTGTCAACTCCTAGCCGACCTATTTGTACACCAACAGTGACTAGGTCTATCCTATTAGGTCCTAGCTGATCTGTCTATACACCGAGAACGACTAGGTTCTATCCTGTCAACTCCTAGCCGATCTGTTTGTACATCGACAATGACTAGGTTCTATCCTGTCAGCCCCTAGCCGATCTGTCTGTGCATCGACAGCGACTAGGTTCTATCCTGTCAGCTCCTAGCCAACCTATCTGTACACCAACAGTGACTAGGCTTTATTCTGTTAGCTCCTAGTTGATCTGTCTGTATACTGACAGTGACTAAGTTCTATCCTGTCAGCTCCTACCTGACTTGTTTGTACACCGACAAAGACTAGGTTCTATTATGTCAGTTTCTAGCCGATCTATCTATACACCGACAGCAACTAGGTTTTATTTTGTCAGCTCCTAGTCGATCTGTCTGTACATCGACAATGACTAGGTTCTATTCTGTCAACTCCTAGCCGATCTGTCTGTGCATCGACAGCGATTAGGTTCTGTCCTGTCAGCTCCTAGCCAACCTATCTGTACACTGACAGTGACTAGGTTCTATTCTGTCAGCTTCTAGTTGATATATCTATATACTGGCAGCAACTAAGTTCTATCCTGTCAGCTCCTAACTGACCTGTCTGTACATCAACAACGACTAGGTTCTATTTTGTCAGCTCCTAGCCGATCTATCTGTACACCGACAGCTTACAGACAGATCGGCTAGGTTCTATCCTATTTTCCTTTATTCTTTTTTTGGCCCAACAAGTCCAATATCTTGTTGTATCTCCTCCTTCTAGATCCTGATCTAGACGAGTAGGATCTAGGTTGCCCCCTCCTTGGACTGGTACCCCAAACTACCCGGATGACCTCTGTCACCAGTAGCTTTTTGGTCAGCAAGCCTATTAGTCTTGCCATGCCCCTTTTCTCCTTAGGCTGATGGCCAAAACTATCCGACGATAAATCCAACAACTCATGAAGCATCATAGCATTCATTCATGCACCAACTTGCATTCACTACACAACATGGGCATCGTAGTCAAACATACTCCATATCTTCAGCATCTCATACATCAGAAATGGTCATTTATCAGCATTCATTGACAACACAACAACATTATAGCATTAGCAACGCCCACACCTGCATCAACACCGCTCGAAACCATGCGTATACCCGCTTGGTTATGGCATGTGGTCATGAAGGCATTCTAAAGAAACAACACCCGCATTAGCATCTGCACCTCAGCACGCAAGCTGCAACCTTCAGTGCATTCTCCGAATAAGCGACTCATGGCCAAGAGTAATGTTTCTTTCCCATTGATTGGGACAGGGTGTCTTCTCTCAACCCTAAGCAACGGTCTTGATTCCCTTGACCTCACTCAGGGAGGGGCATCTGTAGACACCTCGATTTCTGAGCAATGTTGGTAGAGGACCCGACAGAGAGTATTACTGCACTGAAAACCCAGTCCTACCCTAATTCCCAAACTAAGCCCTTAAACTTAAACTGATCTAAAACCTCCCAAATTATCCTAAACCAAACTCATTTACTAAGCCCAACTCATAAAACCCAACCCGTGTACTCTGGCCGGATGACATGCGTGGCCCGAAAGTGAGACCCAAGCGTGGGTCAGGGCTAGGATAGCCGAACGGCGTCACCTGACAAGTCGCCCTTGTTGTACGACTTTGTACCTCGTACGAGCGACATTACGCATGAAACGTCTACTTGTCCCCGGCGTGTTTGACACCTTACTAGCCTTTCCCGACCTATCACCAACCACCTTGCCCTACGCCATCTCGCCGCTGCACGCGACATCTCAGCATGTTGGCGAACCTCTCCCTGCAACCTTCTGACAAGCTCGCCTCAATACACCACTAGCCCACCTACCATGCTAGGGACGACCACCAAAAACCCGAGCCTTTCCCCATAGGAGGAGACACCTTCACTCTTGAGAAAGAGAACGGAGAGCCTAGAGTGAGAGGTGTTGCTGGAGAACCTAAGAGTGCCCATGAACCCAACTCCCAAACCACTCGTAGCCTTCTTCCTCCACATCAGAGAAACATCATGAGCTCCTACCGAGTGCCCTTGACCACCTCTATACCATCCCCAGCCATCAGGTCGCCGCACCAACCTCTCCTACTGGAGTTCTCCGTCGTCGACTCTAGGGAACACTCGCTAGCCCCGGTAGGTAATGCTCTCTCCCTAGTCCGCCAGAGAACCACCTAGTGTTTTGAATTTGGTCTTTCTATGTTGTTTCCTGGCTTCTTCCTCTATTGTTTTGTGCATCCAGCATTCCCCCTGCCAATGGACGTTGAACGTCGGCGTGAGGTCCTCTCGGCCATTGAGCGCACGGCTTGGGCATCCCGACAACTCCCCTCTTTCTTCCCTCACTTACTGTAACGACTAAGTTGAGCCCCCAAGTTAAAGACCTCTCATGGAGGCTCATCGAAGTTGGATCGACATTGACGCCAACAACGGGGATGGGGAGACGATGCCATTGCTCCTCACTGATTTCTTTGCATCCCCATCCTGCCATGACGCCCCTTTCAAGCTCCTAGATGTCCATTTTACTTTGGTAATGCATGATTTCCGTGGGGAGAGGTGATGAAGGAGGAGGGTTTGGCCTCGGTTTCACGTGTGCGCCCTGATAGTGCATTACTCATGTGCGTATTCATCAAGGCCCACGTGAGGTCAAACTTGACTATGCCTTGACCACATTCCATCCACTTAGGTTCTTTTGCATGTTTTGTTCCATTGACATGATTTTAGTCGTTATTTGCTCATGTTCCTTGTTTTCGCTCAACTTCTCTTTTACGCAAGTGGTTTCCTTGAGGTTTTTTTTAAACCATGCATGATCCCATTTTTGACCCAAGGCTTCTATCATTCTATTAGCTATAGTACCATTACCCTACGTGTCCGGGGTTGGCCATGATGGCAAGTTGCTAGGAAATGCTTGGGAGGCATGTTTTAGGTGCGCGCTCATGTGGCATGCCCCACATGCACGTTTCCCCTAGGGATTGGGCCTAGCACAACTTAGCTTCTGACCTTGCCACGCTTTCATCCCTTTGCATTGTTATACGCTTCTAGTTTGATTATGCTTTTGTTTTGACATGATGCTATCCTTTTGATCACCTTGTTTTAATTCTCGTGCATCATCCACATAGCCACACATTAATCGGCGTTCAAGAGCCCACATAACCATGCATGCGAGCGATTATTCCGAAAAATACTGACTCGTCGGGCGTGTGGGGGTGCCTTACACCTTTCCCGCACCTAATGGGAGTCCTTATCCTTTTTCTGGTTCGCAATGATCCATGTGTCACATCGATTTGGCATGAGTCATCTATTATTTTGCATTTAGTTTTGAGATTTGATTCTTCGATACGGCTTTCCTCGTCTTCCCATCTTAATAGACTAGGTGGCAACTCCATGTTTTACCTTTATTTCGTTTTTTTGGTGTTTTCGAGCCACCTTCTCGTCCTTGGATTCACTGGATTCGCCATGGCCTTACCGATCTCCATGCGGTCCTGATCGCACCAGAGTGTGGTTTCCCCCACCGGCATGGTCACAATTAGTCAGAGATAAATTTGAAAGTTGTTAGACCCAAGTTGATGGTTTATTAGCCAAATAAATTCAAAATTTAAATGTTGATATGTGCAAACCAAAATTAGAAGATCATAATGTGCCATCTCAAAAAATATTGGATGTTATTAATGGGAAGTTGTTAAATATGCCAACTGTATCTCACTTGGAGGAAAAAACAACAACAATAAAACCACCACCCAAAAAAAAGGGATTTTATTAATATCCCTAAGATTTTACTTATTAATAACACAATAACAATTAAACGCCTCCCAACTGTATCACTAATTTTTAATGAGGTCAGAGCTAATCAAGGTTTATCCTCTGTTAATTTAGATGATAACATTTTTTTTGTGGAGAACTTTGCATCTCTACGTTTGTCTTCTTCACCCAAATGATTTTTGCTACGTGAAATATTAGAGGCTTGGGAAATAGTAAGAAAAAAGAGTAGTGAGAAATCTGATTAGGACGAACAAATGTGATATTGTCATTATTAGTGACACAAAAAAGGAATTTTTTACCCTTGAGATGCTTAACTCCTTGGGAGGGGGTAGAATATCTAAATGGTTTTACCTTCCTTCTCTTGGGGCCTCGGGTGGTATCCATATAAGATGGAATGAAAATTATTTTGAATCACAAGCCTTTTTACAAGCGACTTACAATCTATCCATTAAATTTAGGTCCCATGGAGATGATCTAGTCTGGTGGCTTACTGTGTATATGGACCTTGTGATCCCAAACTAAAATTTGATTTTTTTTTTTATCAGAATTGGAAAACCTAAGTAGAATTGTTAATGACAATTGGGTCATTGGGAGAGATTTTAATATTGCTTGATTTTCTCATGAACATTCTTCTAAATTTGGTATCTCTACTCCGGTGGCAAGTTTCAATGAATTTATTGATTCTAATCTTTTGATTGACTTCTCTCCTAATAATTGTTTATATACTTGGTCAAACTTTCAATCTACACCAATTATGGTGAAGTTGGACAAATTTCTTGTGAGTACCAATTGATCCTCTCAGCACCCTAATTCCCTTTGTGTTGGTAAGGCAAGGGTGGTATCAGATCACATACCAATCATCCTTGATACCAAACCGTGTGATTGGAGACCTCCTCCTTTTAAAATCTATAAATCATGGTTTCATATTCCTAGTTATTCATGAAATGGTTATAGAATTTTGGATAAAATACAATGGTTCTCACATCTCCTCTTCCTCGGTTGCTAATTTAGCATATAAACTTAAAAATCTTAAAATGCATATCAAGAACTGGATTATTCCCATTAAGGAGGATAGAAGGAATAGACTAGCATCCATTGAGTTCTAAATTTCTAAGATTGACTTAATGGCGGAGTCCTTGCCACTAAATAATGATACTCGTGAACTCAAGAAGTGACTTAGATTTGAGCATTATAATCTTTTATTGGAACAGGAGACATATTGGTGGCAAAAATCTAGTATTCAATGACTTAAAGAATGTGACTTGAACACAGTCATTTTTCACAATATGGTTAGGTGTCATAGGAGGATTAACACCCTATCCTCACTTATGGTAAATGGCACTCTCCTGACTACGCCTTCAATCATTGGTTATGAAATAGAAAATCATTTTACATAACTATTCAATAAACAAACTAAAAAGATGGGTGAGCTTAATTGGAATTACTTGCTCCCAAGGAAAATACCTAATCCTGACATATTGAAGGCACCCTTCACTTTATTGGAGATTAAACAAAGTGTCTTTAGCCTACCTAGTGACAAATCTTTAGAGCCAGATGGGTTTCCTCTTATTTTCTTTCAACATTTTTGAGATATCTTGATGCAAGATCTCTTTGAGATCTTCCAACAATTTCATTACTCTTGAGATCAAGATTTTCTTAAGCCTAATAATCAGACCTTCATTGCTCTTATTCCTAAAAAGAAAGGAGCACAATGTATTAAGGATTACAGACCAATAAGCCTATTTAATAGCACCTACAAGATCATTACAAAATGCTTAGCTACCAGATTTTCCCCTATCCTTAATGATATCATTGACAATTCCTAATGTACTTTTCGTGCTGGGAGATTTATCGGAGATTGCTATTTAGTAGCCTAAGAAACACTAAATTACGTGAAGGTAGCCAACATACCTGGTTTCATTTTTAAATTGGATTTTGAGCAAATTTTTGACAATGTTGATTGGGAATTTCTCCTAAAAGCCCTCACCGAACTAGGATGTGGACCCAAATGGGTTTCTTGAATTAAGATGTGCATTAGTACAACTAAATTCTCGATTCTCTTGAATGGTTCACCAAAAGAATATTTTGGAGCATCTAATGGGCTTCATCAATGTGATCCTCTATCTCCACTTCTGTTCATTGTGGTCACCCATATTTTAAACAGGATTTTGGCCCTTGCTTCAAATGATAATCTTATTTCTAAGATTCCATTCTCCGATGGGGGACCTAACATTGTCAATATATAATATGCGGATGATACCATTCTGTTCTTGCCTGATAATGAAGACAATATGATAAACATCAAAAGAATATTGTGTTGTTTGCAAACCTGTTCTGGACTTAAAATTAACTTCTAGAAATCTTCACTCACTAGTGTGGAAGTCTCTGACTCATCTTTATTTCGGAGTTATGAGATCATGGGCTGTCAAGTAGCTAATTTGCCTATTACTTACCTTGGATTATCTTTGCATCATAGAAAAGTCACTTTTAAGGATTGAACCCCAGTTATTGAAAAGATCTCAAGTAAATTGTCTCTATGGAAGGCACAATACTTGTATTTAGGTGGTAGGCTAACTTTAGTTAATTCTGTTTTCTCTGCAATCCCTACTTACTTCTTGTTAATCCTGCACTTCCCTGCTAAAGTGGAAAATGCTATTAATAGAATTAGGAGGCGATTTTTATGGAAATCTGCTCTTTCTAGTCACAATTTTCATCATCTGGCAAATTAGAAGCCATTGTGTAGGTTAAAAAACACAACTAAGAATAGATGCTCCCCATTGTAACATGAAATAAAAGCTTGCTTTAATATTATTAATAACTTCTCTAGATTTGAGATAAGTAATGGTGAGGATGTTATTTTTTGGGAAAATAAGTAGTTGGATGGGACACCTTTGAAGTTTAAATTTCCTGATTTGTATGATATTTCAAATCACAAAAAGGCATCTATTAAAAGGATTCTTGAACTAAATAGGGATGAACCCCAAGCTTTATTTCATTTTGTTTCTCTCATAGACTACTCATCAGATATTCACCATTAAGTTGAAATGTTTGCTGAACTCTTGAATGGAATCCAATTGCATTTTAGGATGGATAAAATACTTTGGATTCCATTTGGGGATTGTAAATTTATTCTTAAGTCTTGTTATAAAATTATCAATGATGGTGGCATCAAATTTTCCTTTTACAAAAAAATCTAGAAATCTTAGATGCCAATCAAAGGTAAGCTCTTCACTTAGCTAGTTGTTTTTAATAAGATACTCACCTAAGATAACTTGAGTAAAAGAGGTTGGATGGCTCTAAGGTATGTAGTATGTGTAATTCTTATAGTGAAACAAACTTCCCATCTATTTCTACATTGCCCCTTTGCAATTGCTATTTGGAAATTTTTTATTAAATGTCCTTTGTATCCAGGTTTTTGTCATATTGAAGATCTCTTTAATTTCTTTCCTGTTTGTGCTTTTTATCTATCCTTAGTGTGTTGATACATATTGATTCTTGCTCTGGTTTGGTATATATGGAAGGAAAGAAATAACAGAATATTTAGAGGAAAAGTCTCTACTTTCAACTTGGTTATTTTTAAAATTATATCTCTAATGTATTCTTAGATAGATAATCTAGGTTCTGGTTTTGAAAAAGAGGAAATCCTATATTCAGTTTCACAAATGCAGCAGACATGGGAGTTGCATCAGATCAACAACATTATTCCACAAAACTAAACTCCCTCAATTAATCAGTAGATGATTTTGCCCTCGTACCCGGTCGGTTGGGAACTCTTCTACTGATTAATTTCTCTTTAATCAGTTTTTTTGGAAATTATTACTTCAGTTCTATGTAGAATATGGACAATGATTTTTTTTGTACTGCCTTTGGCATTGGAATTCTTTGATTCCTAATTTTGTATTATCATGAATATTTCTTTTCCTCTTGGTGGTGGTTTCATAACCAAGAATGATAATATTAAAGCTTACTGTTACCGAAAAAAGATTTAAATCTAATGGTTATATAGATGCTTTATTTCATTTTAATAAAATAAGGTAAAATATATCAAAAATTGTTCCTACATAACTATATATGTATACGCTTCAAAGTTTGTCCGTGATGTTCTGGAGAGCACGTCACTAATGAATAATTAGGAAATATTCAAGAAAGGTTCCAAAGCTTAAATCTAGCTCTTGATTTGCATTAAGTCTTTCTGTATTCTTTAACGTTGCTTTTACATTTTTCTTCATATCTCGGAAGACATAAATTTGCATCACGTCCAGGATCCAACAACAGAAGCAAAATGCCGAAAATTATATGTCTGCCAACTGTCATCATATCAAAAGCAGGACCATTATGTATTGGTCCTTAAACTTTTTTGTTATTTTTTAAATTAGAAAGCACCAGTGGGAAGGAAAAACCCCACTCCTAATCAGCCTTCGCCCATAGGTTGTCAGCCTCTGCACGAGGAAAACCTATATTTGATTATGATCTCTACAAGGATGCCGTGTCTGCCATTGCTTAACTCGCCACATTTAGTGATGCATGCTTGTTAACTGGGAGTATGACGGCCAGCATTGGCAACAATAAAGATAACGTGCTCGAAAGAGTCTCAAGAGATGGCAAGCCTTTTACGTGCAAAAGTTACATGGGATGTGGTGATGACATTGGTATTAGAGTTTTTTTATATTATTACTTTTGCCATCAAAAATGAGTTTTTGACTTAAAAGAAAGGAGCCACTATAAGTTTCTTCTCTTTGATCAATAACAATACGGGATCCGTGTCGGCTCACATCATGCAATCCAATGTATTCAAGCTTAAAAAATGCAATGCAATTTTTTTGATTTAATTTATATAAATATCTGATGGATTTCTTTTCTAGTAATTACGAGTGAATTATCACAAGCCTTGCAACCCAAAAACAAAAGGGAAGGACAGGGAATAAACAGAGATGTGGAATGGGGTCCCAAAGCTTTTGTTTCTGCATGCATTCCTCTTTCTTTGTTGATAAAGTTAAACTTTGCTTCGTTGAATTTAATAATCTTTTCAAAGAAAAAATTGCAGACGTTGAAGGATAAGGATATATTTAATAAAGTGATCCTTTGCTTGTGTGACAAATTGAAGGATTTCCTAGTTTATGGAATAAAAAAGTCAAAGCAAAGTCAAAGAGACGTCAAAAATCCACTAGGTATAGATGTAAAATGAGTCGTATCAGTCTAGCCCCTAAAATCTATGGTTTGACTGAAATTGGACTAAGCCATGTTGATTTTTAGAACTCTTCAGCCCGATACAGCCTAGGGCCTTTGGTAACGCCGAGTTTGGTAGATTTGTTTTTTTTTAATTGTAAAAAAAATATTTATTATTAAATATTTGATATACACATAAAAATATGAAAATTGCATAGAATATTCAACATTTTACTTTTTACATCAATATAAATTTTAAATTTTACAAAAAATTTAGTCATTGTCATTAACATAAGTTTTTTTTGTTTGTTAACGGTAGGTGATATTATTAATGTATAAAAGTGTCAATATCAGTCTTTCAGAGTACAGTCCCAAAAAATATTACAATGAAAAGTACTCGTCACACAGCAGGTGACCTTCAAAAATGGTACAGTATTGTTTTGATAGCAAACAATAAGACCAACCACAATAAGCTGCCAATATCAACAGTAGTATTCAGTCAACCAGAGGTTAATCACGAGATGGAAGAGCAGGAGTACTAGTGTCACACTCCATCTCACTGAAGGCATTGGTGGGTGGGATATTACTCTGAGCCAAGCCACTGCACTGTTGAAAAGAAGAGATTGCCATAATGTTTTCATCTTTTTCAAAACCTGTAGCCAGAGAAGCTACCCAACAATGAAACAAAATAGAAATATCACTGATAATCATATATTGGTTATTGCAAGAACTCCTAAATATCCTGTTGTTTCTCTCCTGCCATACAAGTCAGAAAACAACTTGAACAAAAGTATGGGCCCCAGTTAATGTAGTAGAAAACTTCAGCATAGGAGGAACAACAAAGAAGTCTTCAACAGAAGTGAAGACGGGGTATATACTTCCAACAATAAATGAATTCCAAATAGATTGCACAAAAGGACATAACAGGAATATATGCTTCACAGATTCACTACCATTGGTACATAGTACGCAACAATCATTCCCATACCAGCCCTTTTTCATTAAATTATCCTTAGTTAGTATTCTATTGGACAAAGCAAACTAGGTAAATAATTTAATTTTCAATGGAACCCAACAATCCAAAATTTCATTCATAAATTTAAAACGATGCCCCCCATCATTAAGCATTTCATAACAAGATTTTACAGTGAATGTATTGCTGGTGGGCTTCCATATCATTGAATCTTGTGCTTCTGTAAGACTAGTAGTGTTTAGTATGCATATTAAGGTATCCACTTGATCATGTAGTGAGTCAATATTCTCTACTGTCAAAGGTTCAATGAAAAGAGAATCCGGATCAACAACATGCAAACTCAAGGTTTTAAAGACAGAGGCTTTTTTAAATCTAGCCAATTGATATAAATCGGGTATTAGAGTCCTCAACTTTTCACCATTCCACCACTTGTTTTCCCAAAACAAGGTATCTCTACCATTATGCGCTTGAAAATCGGAAAAGGTATTAACAACGGCAAAACAATTTTTGAGTTCTATCCATAAAGGAAAGGCTCTACCATGTGATACATTTAGGATAGCCCCTGAGCCATTCCTAGCATAGTATTTTGCTATTACTACATCTTTCCATTTCCGCGAATATGTGGTAGAGAGTAGTTGCCAAAGCAACTTACATTTCATGGCCAGGTTGAAATTCTCTAGGTTAATGATGCCCCATCCATTTTGCTTCTTTGATCTAGTAATTGCTTTCCATTTCACTAGATGGCGTATAGTATTAGTGGGAGCAGTATTCCAAAGGAATCTGCATCTAATCTTATCTATTTCTTTGACAACACTTGTAGGAATATGTAGGACCGCAAGGTAGTAAGTGGGAATGGCTGAAAGGACAGAATTTACTAACGTGAGTCTCCCCCCCAAAGAAAGTAACTTGGCTTTCCAACTTGATAATCGTCTAGTGATTTTTTCTCTTATTGGGGACAAATCCTGATAGTTTGGGCTCCTGAAGTGTAATGGCAAGCCTAAGTATTTAATAGGTAGTTTATCAATATTGCATCCCAAAATTTGAGAAGCCCTGTTAGTGAAGTCCTTGGAGACCCCAAATGCGGTAATTGATGATTTATTGAAATTGATTTTGAGTCCAGAACATGACTGAAAGCAGCATAGAATTCTCTTAATGTTCACAATATTATCTTCCTTAGCAGACAAAAAAAGGATTGTATCATCTACATATTGAATATTGAGTACATTAGGGGCCCCATTAGGTAACTGAATACCAGATAGTAACTCATTTTCAATTGCAAGGGAAAGCATCCGATTCAACACATGTGTAACCACAATAAACAATAATGGGGATAAAGGATCACCTTGTCTTAACCCATTAGTAGCCTGGAAGTATCCCCGAGGGGATCCATTAATTAAGATAGAGTACTTAGCGTAGGAGATGCAAACTTTGATCCATGTGATCCATTTATCTCCATAGCCCATCCCTTTGAGAGTTTCTAAGAGAAAGTCCCAATTGACATTATCGAAAGCCTTTTCGAAGTTTAGTTTCAAAAGAAGTCCCGGGATGGCATTCACTTGCATGTAGTGTAAGGTCTCCTGGGCAACTAGAAAACAATCACCAATGTACCTACCGGCAAGAAAGGCACATTGTGA
>JAMKQA010025716.1:0-28870 GCA_024699735.1 Posidonia australis
ATTAGATCAGTGTTGGGTCCTTGAAGGTCTTTTGGGATGTGTGGGGTAGGAAAGGGAGTTGGGTGGGTTGGCACAAGAGGATTTGGTGTGCTCTACCTTGTGCTTTATGGTGGGTGCGATGGATTATAAGGAACCATTGCAGATTCTGTGATATGAGCCTCAGTGTGGAGAACATTCAGGATAGAATTATGACCTTCAACATGGAGTGGTTTCCAGCATTGGACAGACAACACAGATGATTTCATTTGTGACTGGTTGGAGAGGCTGCTACCAGCCTGACTTTGGTTTTCATTTTTGTTGTCTTGTGGTTTCCTCTTTGTTTTTGTGTTTTCCATTTTGTTTTTTCATCTTGATTAGTCCTTTTGAGCTGTATTTTTACTTTGGTTTTCAATAAAATATCTCTTACTGCTAAAAAAAGATGGCGTGGATCCCTGAAATACATCCTCATTTCTGTTTCTCCAAATTGTCCAGCAGATGACATGAACTGCAAGTAGCAATTGGTGCTCTGAACAGACCTTTCATCATGTGCAGCAACTGATCCCACATTTCCCATCCATCAAAAGCTGAGAAATATTCCTGAATCACCTAAAACAGTCTCTTCCTCACAATTCTCGACCACCTGTTTATATATATGTTGGGTAGATCATGTCCAATGTTCCTGACCACCTGTTCATATATATTTTGGTGACGATCCTTCCATGGAGAACCAGCCAAATAAACAGATTCACTTTCACAGGTGATTTTCTCTTCCAGACTAGCTTGAAGAATTTCCACAGCTGTCAATTCTCTCCTGTATCACGTCATGACAGTTGCTGACTGTGAACCCCATCTGATGTGTTTGACGACACATGAACATCACTATCCTCTCTTGAAGGTCATGACAGTTGCTGATCATGAATCCCTCCAGCAAGGGCAACAGCTCCACCACATGTGTTGCCTCATTCTCCTGCAGTGCCCATCGAAGACCCAAATTCCAGACTGACCCATTGCCTTGAAGCTTACCAATGTCTCACAGCAAGGGGTTGGGAGCCCAGGCGAGTAAGCTTGAGAATTTCTCACATAATGGGCCATCAGCAGCCCATTTATCTGTCCAAAATAAGACACATCTGCCATTTTGAAATTTAAAGTTATGGTGCATCGTGAACTGCTGTCTTTGAGACAGAACAGAGTTCAAGAACTGTGAAAGATTATCTCTGTTCTGTTCCCTTCTGAACGGTATTTGCTCTTGGTTATTTTAACCCACAGTGCATCTTTGTTGCATTCCCACCTCCATTGCCATTTGGTCTGGAAGTCCTTGTTAAAACTTCTCAGATCTCGAATACCCAATCCCCCTTATCTGATCAGTTTGCAGACATCGTTCCAAGAAACAATATGCACCGCACTGCTTTCACCTTTTCTTCCCTTCCACAACAAACTACAGTAATTCTTCTCCAGCACGTCCACCACTCCTTGTGGCAAGTAGAAGACCAACATATGGAAGAGAGGGATGGATAAGCACACTCTTAAACAAGATGAGTCTTCCGCCAAAGGTTAGGTGCTTCACTTTCCAACCTTCAAGCTTTCTTTTTACTTTGTTGCAGAGCCCCCTTCATTCTTGTTTTCTTGGTTTCTCGAAGGATGTAAGA
Organism: Posidonia australis; assembly: GCA_024699735.1. Lineage (NCBI taxonomy): Eukaryota > Viridiplantae > Streptophyta > Magnoliopsida > Alismatales > Posidoniaceae > Posidonia > Posidonia australis. Next base: position 1,626 of record JAMKQA010025716.1, read on the forward strand.
TGGAAATGATCAAGTGTATTCTCTATTAGGTTAAGACATCACATATATATAGGATAGGATATATAAATGGATATCTGTTTACCTTATTACATGACTCAACACATAATACTCTAATAAGCTCAACACTCCTCAAGCTGAAGCATTTATATCTATCATGTCAAGTTTATTGCAAAGAAACTCATAAGTTCTAACATTATGTTCTTTAATGAAGATATCTGCAAACTGATCAGATGATTTTGTATATGGAGTAGCAATAATCCTATTCATAATCATCTCTCTAATATAATGATAATCCACATTTATATGCGTGGTACATTCATAGAATGTAGGATTGTTAGCAATGTAGAAAGCAGTCTGATTATCATAATACATGGACATAGATACAGTAATTGGAAAGTCTAGATTTGTCAGAAGAGAGTGCAACCATGTGATTTCATAAGCAGTTTGAGTTATAGATCTATATTCAGATTCAACACTATATCGAGAGGCGACATTCTGCTTTTTATTGTGCTACGTGACCAGATTTCCTCTAACATAAATGCAATATCCAAAAGTAGATTTTCTATCTCCTCTATCGCCTGCATAGTTAGAATCTTAATAGACTTTAATGAGTAGATGGCCATTTTCCTTGTAAACTAGTCCTTTTCCAGGAACCTTCTCAACATAAGCCAATACTCGTAAGACTCCCACCTAATATATTGTCCTTGGTTCCTACATAAACTGGTCGCATCCTCTAACACTAAGAGCTGTCCCAGAGGTCTAGACTTTGATCAAATGAAGTATTTTCTGGCTTATACACTAAGAGACTTGTTTCTTGCAATAGATCTAGTGCATATTTCCTCTGTAATAGTGTCATTCTATCTTTAATATAAGTAAATTCAATGTCTAAGAAATACTTGGGTCTGTCCATATTTTTGGTCATAAAGTGTTTCTGTAAATGATCTTTCGTTCTCTGGATTCCTGTAAGATCATTACCAGTTATCAAAATATCATTTACATACACAATTAGTATCACACAGTCATTGTTTGTCTGTTTGTAGAACACAAAATGATCCACAACACAGCGTCGAAAACTACAAGTAGTAACAATACTATTGAACTTCTCAAATGAGGCCCATGGACTCCATTTAAGTCCATAGATGGCTTTCTTGAGAAGATACACCTAATTCTCCCCCTGTATAACATACCCAGGAGGTTGTTCCATATACACATGCTCCATAATATCACCATACAGAAACACATTCTTGACAATGAGTTGATAGATTTCTCAAGATTTGTGTAGAAATGACTTGAATATATGTTCTGAAAGAAGAAGAAGAAAAAAAAACTCAGATTATGGAGGCACTGTTCCCGGACGCGGGTTTTTACCCGCTCTTCTTGATCGCAGCTGTTTGGTGGACGCGGGGAGCTCGTTCGCGAATGATCGGAGTTTCGTTGTCGCGTTCGCTCGTCGATCTAGGCGTCTGTTCTCCCGATCGCGTCCGCTCCGCGCATCCACGCGTTCGCTCCGCGCATCCACGTGTCCGCTTCGAGCGTCTGTTCTTCCGCCGCGTCTGCTCCGTGCATCCACGCGTCCGCTCCGCACGCCTGTTCTTCCGTTGCGTCTGCTCCACGCATCCACGTGTCCGTTCCGCGCGTCTGTTCATCCGCGCGTCCGTTCATCCACGCACTTGCTGACTTGCCTCCCTCTACTGCTATATAAGGAGGAGGTAGGGTCGGAGCTTTGGTTAGGAGCTATGACATCTTTCTTCCTCTAGCTTCCTTGTCTGGGATATTCCATCTGGTTCCAGTTATTGTCAACATATGTTCTTCTGTCTTTTTGACTCTGAGAAGTTGTGCTATTCTGTTACTGCTATTGGTAGAAATTTCATATTGATATTTCTACGATTTGTACAAGAGTTATACTCTTGGTCTGAGTTGTATTATTCTGAAGAATAGTGAAATCCATCTGCTCTGCCCGTGGACGTAGCCTTTTCTTGGGTGAACCACATAAATTTGCGTGTCTGTTTTACTTCTTGTTCTTCATTTTATTTTCGTGTTGGTCTAATCCTTAAACTTAACAATTTGTTGATAGCAATGGAAAGAATAACTTTAATAGAATTCAACCGAGCAACAAGAGAGAATGTCTCAGAGTAATCAATGTCATACTTCTGTGTAAAGTCTCATGTTATTAGGCGAGCTTTGTACCTGTCTATCATACTATCAGGTTTGTATTTAATGACAAACACTCATCTGTAAGTAATAACATTTGTTCCCCTTGGTTTAGGCACCAATGTCCACGTCCCACGAGGCATAAGTGCATCTATTTCATCATTCATTGTTATGTTCCACTGTGGTAGTAAAATGGTTTCTTGGTAGTTTCTAGGAATCGATTAAGAAGCAATAGACAAGGCAAACACACGAAAAGTAGAGTAAAAATGATCATAGCTAACAAAATAAGAAATGAGATGGACCTTAGGGATGTGTATCTTTTCGAATGTCAATCGGCAAGTGATGATCTGTAGGTGGCAGATTTTTTAGACGATGAAGAAGATATGGTTGTGAGGGAACGTGACCATCGCTGATGTACTTATAAAGTCTTTGACACCTCTTTGCCTGTGGTAGGAGCATCATTGACATTAATATCATTAGGCTCAACAATGCAAGGTAAATGTACTCTATCAGTGAAAATGGATCACTAGCAAAGCACTGATTTTCATGAAAGGTGACATCAATAGAGACTATGTATTTCTTGTTAGCAGGAATATAGTAACGATAACCACGTTGAGTACAAGAATATCTCAAGATCATACATCGAATGGATCTTAGAGCAAGTTTATTCAGATTTTGGATTAAATCTTGAATAAACACAACACAACCAAAAATTCGAGGAGTGAGTGGAAAAATATCTACATCAGGACATAGTTTTTTAAGGAAAATCCCTTCCTTCAAGTGGGGTGGTATTAGACCACAGATACCTGGGAACCTGCATTTCAAACATGAGAGACTTGGTAACATCAAGGATATGGTGATGTTTGCGTTCCGTCACACTATTTTGTTGTGATGTATGAGGACAAGAGGTTTGGTGTATAATACTAAGAGATTTACAATAATTATGCAAACTTGCTTGAGTAAATTCCAATGTATTATTAGTACGAAGAATTTTTGGACAAACAGAATATTGATTTATTATTTTTATGAAAAACTTTTTGATAATATCAAGAACGCTGACTCTATCTTTCAACAAATAAATCTATGATACTTGTGAAAAATTATCAATAACGACATTATTATATCGATAACCTGACACAGAAGGTGTTTTGGTTGAACCCTACACATCACAATGAACTAACTCGAAAGGATTGACTTCTAACTAAACTAAGATGTCGAAAGGTAGCATGATGATGTTTACTTAACTTATACGACTCACATTGAAAAGAAGAAATAGACATCTACGTAAGAGCTTACTGTAGTTTACGATGAGAAGGATGACTCAAGTAATGATGTCAAATAATAGATTGATCTGTAATGGAAGTTAATAATGCAAGGCCTTGAGGTATCTCATCTTTGGTAAGGAAGTAGATTCCTTGACTTTTGTCATGTTCCAAACTAATCTACTTCTCCGTCTGTAAGTCTTGAAAGATTCAATGAAAAGGAAAGAATGTTACAAAGTAATTAAGATATCTGGTAATGGAACTAATTGACAAAAAATAACTGGTAATTCAGGTACGTAAATAACTTTGTCTAATGTCAACTGAGATGTAGCACGAATTGTGTCTTATTCAGACACTCGATAAGTCTTACCATTTGCAATGGAAACTGATCTAATGTTAGGTAACTGGGATAAGCTAGAATAACGGTCATGACTACCTGTCATTTGAGAGGATGCTTTTGAATAAACAATCCAAGAACTATCCTTAGAAGCAAGTGGACCAGAAGAACCTAACGTGGAAGCAGTAGCATGTGATATCATGACTACAGAAGACTGAGTCTCTCTAAACTTAAGAAATTAAGCATATTCCTCTTGAGAGAGTAACAAGAGTGTTAATGGAGATGCACTAACTGGTAGAGTAGTTGAATATGTATCCTGTACCTCTGTAGAAATCTATGTCCAATCGGATTTCTCAAACTTCTCCCAGTAACGATTAGATCTGTGGCTAGTGGACCATAGTGTTCACATGGAGTATGACCTCTACCATCAGTCCAACCTTGACCTCCTTCTTTGTCAGAATTGCGACCGCGACTACGACCATGAGTAGCTGTCATAGCTGAATAATCTGATGTAGATGTGGGTATATCAGTAGAGATGCGAAGAACTGAAGCAAAGGTACTCTCTATGCTAGGAGTAGAATCTGAATTAAGAATCTGACCTCGGACTTGAGACGAAAGTTTGGAAGTCAAACCAGATAGATATGCTACAACCACAAGCTTCTTACAATATTGACGCATCGTAGTGATATTTGATGTCAGTGGCTAATACAAATCAAGCTCCTCAAGAAGAGATCGAAGGGAAGAGAAGTGCTCTGTACTGAACGATCATTCATTTTCAAGGTGAAGATCTGCTCATACACCTCAAAAATTCTAGAGATATTTTGCTCGTATCCATACATCTTCTTCAGAGTATCTTAGATTTTCTTCGCAGGACATAGAAACATCACCCCATGAGCAATCGAAGATTCCATACTGTTCACCATCCATGAGACGACTGCTGAATCTTTGGCATACCAATCTTCAAAGGCACTATCCTTTACATCAGGTGGAGGCTGAGTGAGGTGTTTAAGTTTCCAATTAGCAGCAAAAAAGGTTTCAAAATTTTGTGCCTACATCAAGTAGTTCTTTCCATCAAGTTTTTCTGAAGTTCCATCTAGATTCTTAACAAATAAATCTTTAGAGGCCATCATGTTTGCATAAATCAGATCTGAATGTAGTTATTTGACCAGTAAAAACGATGTAGAAGATACTTTAAAATGATTGCACAAATCAGTAGTCAGGTGGAAGACAATAATCATTCTCAGTAGTAGTAGATAATGATAGAAGCAGTCCTCTTCATGAACTGTGTAGCAGCATCAGATAATGATAGAAGCAGTCCTCTTCATGAACTGTGTAGCAGCATCAATCCCGATTCACGATTGGGAGTGGTTAGAAGTATCTTTTAATGCCCCGCTTACATGCATGATGGAGAGACGTGACAACGGAGGCCACCAGAGACAAAGAAGGGATCAAAAATCCATTAGCAGCAACCAGGCAGACCTGGAATAGGTCTGTCGGCACAGAAACAAGTCGGATAAGGCTTGCTGGAGGTGGAACAGGGCCGTCGGGGGCCTATCGGTAGCGGAACAGGCCCTGGCAGCCCCTGTTGATGGCGGAGAGGACGGAGGAAGGAGCTGAGAGTGCTGGAAAAGAGGAAGAAAGGATTGGTGGTTGTTGATGACACCGGAGGTGGCTGGAAGTGAGCTCGTCGACGTCAGCGTTGGCCGAAAATGAAGAAGAAGATGGCTGACAGCTAGGGTTTCTCTCTAGGCTCTGGTACCATGTAAGATGGAGATGATCAAGTGTATTCTATATTAGGTTAAGACATTACATATATATAGGGTATGACATATAAATGGATATTCGTTTACCCTATTACATGATTCAACACATAATCTAATAAGCTCAACAAAGGACAAAAAAGACATGTATTTGAGAGGAAGTGCTTCCATTTTGCAGTTCATAATGGTTGCTATCATGTTGATATCCTCCTCATCTACATGTATGCCCATGATTGAGCCTTTTTGAGGTTAATTTTTAGCCTGGACATCATCTCAATATACCATAATAGAAATTTAAGGTGATTCGTTTGCAAATTGGCGGCCCAACATAACATCAAAGTGTCGTCTGTATACTTAAAACAAGCCATCTTCAATCCTGAATGCCCCAATCTGGCACCCTCCAAGCCATCCTCCTTGCGTGGCCTTCTCACACCTAATAGTTAAAACATTGACTTCCACGTTAAATAAAATTAGCGACAAAGCATCTCATTGGTGAACTACTTTACCAATGGATAAATGCCTTTTGATACCCCATTTGTCAACACCTAACCTTTCCCTGAATGTTCTTGATTCAAAAAGGTGGTTGTAGGGGCACATGAGGGAGTGTGGAGGGTTTTACCTATAAGATTTGATGGGCTCGCTAGATTGAGATAAATTATAGGATCTTCCATGATGTGTGTCACACTTTGGCAGAGATCCGAGATCATATCATTGTTTTATGTTTTGGAGGATTCTGGCTAGGATTGTTGCAGTTGATTCTGGTGGTGGTTCTACTGGGGATTGACTTGAGCATTTGCTTCCTCTTTGATCTTTGCCGTTTTATTCCTAGTTTTTACTATTTTTCTTGTGTGGCTTATATCCTTGATAAGCATTTACTTTTGTTTTTATTTCTTCCAAATCTTTTCAATAAAATTCTGATTATTGCTTAAAAGTAAAGTTCTTGATCCAAGCAGTCCACTTCATAGGAAATCCATGTCACTAGTTGGTTTGTATTGGCTAAATATTTTAAATGCTAAAACGGATGTTGGGGTACACGTGTGCGTGCCTGTACATGTGAGTGTGTGTGTGTGAATAACTTGAATAATATACATAAGCTGTTTAGTTCCACTGACGACATGACCATTTGTCATTTCTGACGGTTTAAATGACTATGTTATATCAAAGTGAAGTATTTAGATAAGTTGGCATACCATCCTCTACTTGATATTGTATTCTTTGATAATGAAAAACAATATAATTTCACATTAGCTTGATTTCAGAACTCGGCATAACCTTGATTATGTTTCATGTTTCTTAGATTCACATGGCAGTATAAGATTCCTTTGTTGCACCTATATTGTCACCTTGGCGCCTATCCATTAGCATCTGAATGGTAAGGCACTTCCTTCTCACTAATATTGGGTTTACAGCTTGTAAAATTTTGTTTTTTCTGTTATGTTTTACTAGTATATCGAAGTAGACCTTGGTAGTTGTTAGGTGCATTTCCAGTACTGGTTGTGCTGTTCCTCAAGGATCCTTTTTTTTTTCAGGTTCAAAACAATGGAAGTAAAGAATATTCTGTTAGAGACAATCTCCCACCACATTTTACCACAGATGCTGAATTCACCTCTATTGTTGGACACGTCTGACCTTTTAAAGGATTATCTTAAGTTTATGGATGACTATATGAGGGAAGCTGCAGATCATACGTTTCTTGCATGTCGTCATCGCAATTACTCAAAAGTAAATATCTTATATGTCAAGAAGACAATTTCTTTGGTGTTAATAAGTTCAAACTATTATTTCCCATTCCTTTGCACTATTATTTTTTTTATTCCCAAATTATTTGTATTGTTGACTATTGATGGTTCACACGTAAATCTTTGGGATTACTTATGTTGAGAATTTTGGTTTGAGATTTTAAATTGGAAATACAGAGTTTTGATTGAATCCAGCTTCCATAGAGGATATAATTAAAAGTTGAAAAAGAAATTAATGATAAGATATCAAGATGGAATTAAGCAGAAAAGGATAAACATAAAATATGGAGAGCTAGGGTTCCGACGAGTGGTTCCTTTCAGGTGGTTCTTTATGTTGGAGTTGTCCCTGAGGGGGCTATAAATGGTTTTTTCTTGATTCCTGCCGTCTCTTTGTCGTGGAGTTGGTGGTTAGGATCCGGTTGTAGCCGGATTTCGACGTTGGTGAGGGTTCAAGTGGACTCTGGAGTGGTTGTTTGCAGTGCTAGGGTTTAGGCTTCTTCTGATCCTAGGTGTGGTGTTTTGGAGGGTTTTGGCGATAGTTCTTTCGTATTTCCCTTTCCTCGGTTCTTGGTTTCTCTGGTTTGAATTCTTGCAATGGTTTTGATCTTAGGGTTGTGGTTGGAATTTCAGTTGTTATTTTGGTGTTATTTGTGGGTCTCCTCGTAATAGGGGATCAAGGGGGGCTTCTTCTCGAGTGGAGGGCATTCTTTTGCGGATACTCTTCGATGTTCACTGGTGGAGGATGATATTCCGGTACAGGAGCCAACGACTAAGTTCGATAGGCCGACGATGATTTTACTCAATGTGGAGGTTGCGAAACTTTCCATTCCTTACAAGACTTTGATATTTTAGTTTTTTTTCTTCTCATCTTCCTATAGTGGAGGTGCAATGGGCTATCTCTGACTGGGGCGTGAAGGGTGTTGTTGATGTAATTGTTATTTATCGTTGTCATTTACTTGTAAGGTTCTTTTCTAAGGTTGATTTTCTCAAGAATTACACTACGAATAAATAGATCATGAAGGGACATGTTATGTGAGAAAATCAAAAAGTTCTCTATTGATTAGTGAAGATTACATATATATAGGTATTAGACACCTCATAGATATATAGATATCCAATAACCCGTTTAACTCTAAAATATATCCTTACTTATTCTAACTCTCTTTCAAACTGGAGCATACATATCAACCATACCCAACTTGTCACATAGAGACTCAAACACACCCACTACAAGACCTTTGGTGAATATATCTGCTAGTTGCTCTCAAGAGTGTGTATATGGAGTAGATATAACTCCATTCATAACCAGATCTCTCACAAAGTGGCAGTCAACCTCGATGCGCTTTGTTCTTTCATGAAAGGTGGGATTGTTTGCGATAAAGATCGTAGCTTGATTATCACACCTCATAGACATAGGTATCTCAACATCACACCCAAGCTGTTCAAGACTTCACCCACATCATCTCACACGTAGTATGAGTCATAGATATGTACTTCGTCTCTGCATTAGACCTGGACACTACATTTTGTTTCTTGCTCTGCCAGGTGACCAAATTGCCTCCCACATACGTACAAAAATCAGATGTGGATTTTCTATCACCTCTATCACCTGCATATCCTGAATCTAAGTAGGTCTCAACTCTGGTGTGATTATTTTTCCTGTATACCAAATCCTTTCTTGGCACCCCTTTCACATAAGATAAGACCCGAAGAGCACCTGTTCAGTGTACCTTCTTAGGCTCATGCATAAACTGGTTCAGAAGAATGACTGCATAAGAAATATCAAGTCGCTTCACCGTCAAGTAAATGAGTTTGGCAATCAGCCTACGGTATTGACCAGGATCCTCCAGTAGCTCTGAGTTGCTATCTTAAAAAGATGGTGACTGCTCGATAGGGGTGTTTTCTAGTTTGCATCCCAGAAGACTTGTCTCCTCTAAGAGATCTAATACATACTTCCTCTGTGATAAAGCCATCCTACCATGTCCATATGTAAACTCGATTCTCAAAAAATGGCGAGGCTTTCCCATGTCTTTGGTCACAAAGTGTCTGTAAAGATGAGCCTTTACCTCTGTAATTCCTTCTGTATTACTCTCAGTCACTAGAATGTCATCCACATATACAGTCAGTATAACACATCCACGCCTTGTGCGCCTATAAAACACTGAGTGGTCTACTGCACACCTCTGAAAGACACCATCAAGTACCACTTGGCTAAACTTCTCAAACCACACATTGGGACTATGCTTTAACCCATGGATAGCCTTCCGTAATCTGCATACACAATCCTCCCCCTGAGCAACGTACCCCGGAGGCTGCTCCATCAAGACTGTCTCAGTCAGATCGCAATAGAGGAAGGCATTCTTGACATCAAACTGACACATATCCCAGGGATTATTTAATGCAAGAGACAACAGCACTTGAATAGAATTGAGACGAGCAATCGGTGAAAAAGTTTCCTCGTAATCGATGCCATATGTCTAAGTAAAACCCTGAACAACCAGTTTAGCCTTGTATCTGTCAATGCTGACATCTGCTTTGTTTATGATAGTATACACCCACTTGCAGGTGACCACTGGAGCCCCAGCAATGAGGGTCAATAATTCCTATGTGTCACGACTAGTAAGTGCCGCAATCTCCTCATCCATAGTAGCCTTCCAATGTGGAAGAGAAAGTGCCTCCTTGTAATTCCTGGGAATGGTCTGAGAATGGAGGGACAAGGTAAAGCTACGGAAATGAGGGTATAGAGTATCATAAGATACAAAATAAGAAATAGGATGAACTGTACATGAACGAGTACCTTTTCGAAGGGCTATAGGCATGTCTGAGGAACTGATTGGCGGATTTACATCTGCAGAGGAGGGTGGTTCGTCGTGAGGAGGTGCTGGAGGATGCTGCCGTCGACGATATACCTGCAAGGATGAAGAAGCTGGTGGTGGAATGGCCGGTGTAGACTGAAGATCAGCATGTTGCAACTCGACAACCGAGGGAACAGGGACAGACACATTGGACGGTGGAGGAACACTGTAATATGGTTCAGACTCAAAGAAAGTATCATCAGAAACATAATACCGACGAGTGGGAGGATGAAAACACCGATAACCCCTTTGAGTTCGCGAATAACCGACAAAGACACACTTTATTGCACGTAGAGGCAGTTTGTCCAATCCAAGGGAAAAGTTCTAAACAAAGGCCACACACCCAAACACTCTCGGTGTCAGATTAAATAAAGTGCAGTTTGATTGTAAACGATGAAGTGGAACCTCTCCACCAAGTGGGGTAGCAGACATCCTGTTGATAAGATAGGTAGCTGTAAGCACAGCATCAGCTCAAAGATGTTTTAGAACCTGCATATGCACCATAAGTGTACGAGATTTAGAATGTGCCTATGCTTACGTTCTGCAACTCCATTTTGCTGTGAGGTATGAGGACAGGATGTCTGATGGATGATACCCAGTGAAGCACACATAGAAGTGACGTTAGAATGCATGAACTCAAGTGCATTGTCAGTTCTCAAAAACATAGGAATCATATCAAAATGATTCTTTATTTCATTAAGAAAATTTCTGAGTACATCATGAATATGATTTTGATCTTTCAACAAATATAACCAGGACACTTGAGAAAAATCATCAACAAAAACAATATAATACCTATGACCCGACACAGACTGGACTTTATATGGGCCCCACACATCACAATGAACCAACTCGAATGCTGTGCTACTAGACGCAAGACGCAACTGTTTAAACGAAGCACGATGGTGCTTACTTAACTGACACGATGCACAATCAAAACGAGATACAGACTGCCACGGTATGGCCTGTTGGAGTTTCTTATTAGACGGATGTCTCAGTTTATTGTGCCACAAGGAAGAGGACTCAACAGTAGATGCTGTAGAAGCCAAGTCTTGAGGAATCTCATCACGAACTAGCAGGTACACTCCATTTCCTTGATCACGGTCTAAACCAATCCTCCTCCCTGTCTGTAAATCCTGAAAGGTACAGTGAAAAGGGAAAAAAGTTACACTACATTTGAACTATTTTGTAATAGTACTATTGGACAATAAATTTACAGGGAAATCAGGGACAAAAAGGACATTCTCTAGTGGTAACTGTGAAGAGGCGTGGACCACTCCTTTACCAGAGACTGGGTAAGTTCGACCATCAGTAATCGCGACAGTCCGAATATCAGATAACTGAGATAATTATGTAAACAAACTACGAGTACCTGACATGTGGGAGGAGGCACTGGAATCAATGATCCAGGAGGAGTCTTTCGAGGCAAATAGGGCACTAGTACTTGAAGTGCTGGCATGTATGGCTGTGGCAGTTGAGTCAGTGACCCTTAGTTGTTGAAGTCGCTCGTAATCAACTTGTGATACAGTGAATGTTGGTGGCTCAGTAGTAGCAACAGATATGGGAGCCTCTGTAGTCATATAAGCCATCTGAGGACGACCAATAATATCCCAGCATCGCTCAACTCGGTGGCCCAACCGTCCACAGTGTGTACAACGTGGTCGTCCTCCGTTATCGCCAGGATCACGTCCACGTCCATGGGTGGCCGCCATGGCAGAAGGTTCTGACACTGTATAAGAAGTAGCAGTAGACACTCGTATAACCTAGCTGAACGTGGTATGAAGATCTGATAGTACATCAGCAGTCAATACTTGTCCCCGAATTTATGAACAGATCTAGATTCAGGGCAGAGAGAAACACAGCAATCGCTAATTCTTCACAGTATTGACGCAGGTGGGTGATATCAACCGTCAGAAGCTGATGAATATCCAACTCCTCCAGTAAGGTTCGAAGAACAGTGAAGAGATCCTGAACAGATTTGTCCCCCTGCAAAAGCTGCTTATAAATCTCATAAACTTTGGAAATATTCTTTTCATGTCCATAGGTGAGTCGAAGAGTATCCCAAATCTTCTTTGTTGGCTGCAATGATATGACACCACGCGTAACAGAAGGTTCCATACTGTTAGCCATCCAAGTAATAACTGCCGCATCATTGGCTAACCAATCTTCATAAATGTCAGATTTAATATCCGGAGGAGTATCTGTAAGGTGCTTTAATTTTTTGTGTACCAAAACAAATGTCTCAAAACTCTGGGACCACAGATGATAGTTAGGGCCAGAGAGTTTCTCAGAGGTAATGCTCATGTTTTTAACAAACGAATCACGGGATGATATCCTCACTGATTTTCAGTAGCAAATCAAAAATAGATGGTTTGAAAATGAAGAAAAAAGTAGACCAATTGCTCAACACGGTGTGTGGATGTGACGTATCCACACACAACACCAACTGGAGATTGGAGAAGGGCCTAAAACATGGCTAGGAAGGGCTGGACTGCCCTAACAAGTGGACGGGAGAGACAACCAGGCATCACCGGTGACACAGCATGCACCGGTGATGCCGTACGGCCGGGGACGGCTGCGGAACGGCCGGCTGGACGGTCAGCAGTGGACTGCAGGCCACGTACGGGCCTGTCGGAGGTGGAAGAGGCCTTGGGGCACGTAGGCGGGAGGTTTGAAGGCAGCAAGAGGGCAAGATGGCACGTCCGGCGGCGAGTACGGTGGTGGCAAGTGGCTAGGGTTTTTTTTGTGGTTTCTTCCTGTGCTTTCGTACCATGTTATGAGAGAAAATCAAAAAATTCTCTATTGATTTGTGAGGATTACATATATATAGGTATTAGACACCTTATGGATATATGAATATCCAATAACTTGTTTAACTATAAAATATAACCCTATTTATTCTAACAGGACAGATGTTGAAGGTTTTCAAGTGGACTCTGTAGTTATTGTCCAGGTATTAAGAACAACCTTGTTTCGGTTTGGATTTCCTTGCCGATGCTTCCACAATGTTATTATAAACTAGGCTTCATTAAATCTATTTCTAAGATATTTGGTCAGTTGTGATGCACTGCTTCAGCTACCTCATATAAGTCAATAGTAGTATGTGCTCGATTTTGTGTGGAGATGGATATAGCAAAAGATTATTCGACTGAGGTATATGTGGGAATGGAGACAGTCGAAGAGTTCCAACAGGTGATGTTTGATAATCGGCCATTATTCTGCAGCCTGTGTAGGAAGAGGGGTCATTTGGAAAACTCATGTGGTAGGAATCCTGAGAAGAAGGTGCATGATCATCGAGTGGTGGTGGATAATAAGAGACCTAACCAAAGTAGAGATATTGCTCGTGGATGGGCTCTTCGGAAGGTGAGAAAGGTAAACCCAAAAAGATGTGGAGAGCTACTAGTAGGTTGTTAAGGCTTGAGGATGTTCTAACAATCTCTGGTGATGTTGAGGTGCCAATTTCCAAGGTATTTGAAGCCCTTAAAAGGGATTTAATAGTAATGGAATGACTTTCTTTTTCTTGGGATGAAGATCCAGAGGTACATGAGATGTTGAGGACTGCATTTCACTAGGAGCAAGATGATGCCAGGTCTACCTACAATTAGTATTCAGCCACGATAGTGAATGAGAATGTTGCCGATGAAAGTGCAAGGAGGGATGATGTGTAGTTGCTGGAGGTTCCTGGGAAGGAGTCTAATCTTTCGAAGGCGTGTTAGGTTGCTGGCATTGCTGATGACAACAGAGGGATAGGGCAAGCTACTGTAGATGGTATTGTTCATCAGGAGGGGGTTCTTACTAGGCATACTTAGGGAGAAAACAATGGCTTTGGGGAGGAGGTGGTGGTTGTGAAACGTCTGAGGGGAAGGCTTAAGAAGGCTGATATGGGGCATACCGGTGATACATCTACCACTTGTAAGGAGCAAGCCAAGAGGAGGTCTTCTGATCCTGTCACTCCTAGTAAGTCCCTTCCTAGTTGGTGCAATAATTTCTCTGTTTTGTTCAATGAAGAAGATTATATAGAATGCTAGAGGGGTGGGCAATCGGCTTACTATGAGAAGATTGAAATATGTGGTTAAAATCCACAAGTCTCATGTTGTTGTTGTTTTTGAACCAATGGTTGATGTTAATAATGGTGAAAGTCTCAAGAGGGTGTTAGGTTTTGACAAGTTCTTATATAATAATTTTGGTCTTGCTAAAATCTGGGTTTTTACATAGGCTTTGTTCAGATGCAGGCTATCTCTTTTAGTAAGTTTTTACGGTTTCTCTTTTTGATAATGATATTGGTGGTATAGTTTATGCCATTATTGTGTATGCTAGTTATGATGGAGTGTAACGTAGAGGTCTTTGGGATTACTTGTGTTCTCTATCTCAGCGGAATATTCAAGGGCCATGGTGTGTGGATGGGGATTTTATTTCTATTTTGTATGCTTCTGAGGAGAAGAGTGGTCGACCTCCTCGTCAAGTATATATGAATGAGTTCAGAGATTGTTTGTCTTTGTGCATGCTTGAGGATGCTGGATATATTGGGTCTCTTTTCACATGATGCAATAATCAGGTGGGGAATAATAGGATTTTAGCGAGGTTGGACAGGTGCCTTGTGACTGTTCAATGTCAGAACTTTCAAATCAAGGTTACTAATATACTGAAGATACATTTTGACCATGTGCCTTTGTTGGTGGACCTCATTAAGTCGTCAAGTTTTGGTCCTTGTCCTTTTAAGTTTCTTGATGTTTGGCTTGAGGATGCTACTTGTGTTCAGATCATTAGTCAGTCTTGAGTCTTCCAGTGGAGGATAATGGTTTCTTAAAATTACTCGTCTTCGACAGTCCTTGAGGATTTGAAACAAAAATCATTTTGGAAATATTTTTGATCATGTTAGGATGGCTAAAGATAGATTGAATATGGCTCAAGGTGTTTTAGATGAGGAGGCTAGTCACATGCATCAGGTTCTTTTAGCTCAACAACAGTTGGATGTAGCTTTGAAATGTGAGGAGATGTTCTGGTACCAAAAAACACGATGCAGGTGGTTACAAGAGGGAGATAAAAATACGATCTTCTTTCATAATTTTGTCAAATAGCGTAGGCGTCAAGCATCTATTCGTTCTATTAAAAATGGTAGGGGTATATGGGTGCAGGTGACTCAACTAATCCAGGATGTAGGGGTTGGCTTTTTTAAAAATTTGTTCTCTTCTAAAGGATGTGATGTGGATGTTTCTTTCTTAGATTCTATTCTCAGTTTACTATTTAAGGATCGCTTGTCTCTGACTAAGTTCCCAGATTGGAGGAAATCTATGACACTATTCATTCTATACCGGTGGGTGTTTTTGCAGGTTCAGATGGCTTCTTTCTATGTTGTTGTTTGGGATATTATCAATGACGATCTTTGTGATTTGGTGAAATTCTTTTTTATGGAAGGAAAGTTCCACCGAAGTATTACGGCCTTTATGATTTGTTTGATTCCTAAAGTTGAGAGTCCAGTCACTTTTACTCAGTTTAGGCCTATGAGTGTGGGGAGTGGTCTTTCCAAGATTTGCTCTAAACTTTTGAACAATAAGCTTGTCTCTTGACTTCCTAAGATCATCAGTAACGAGCAGGCAAGCTTTGTGAAAGGAAGGGATATCTATGATCATATTCAATTGGCTCAGGAGTTGATTAATGACATTGATAATAGATATAGAGGGGGTAACGTGGTATTCAAATTGGATATGCTTAAGGCTTATGACAGGATGAAATGGTGGCTCCTTTTACAAGTGCTTAGACGATTTGGTTTTTCAGAAAGGTTTGTTGACCTGGTTAGGAGATCTTTGAATAATAATTGGTTTTCTATTATTATTAGTGGGAAACATGCTGGATTTTTAAAGCCACTAGAGGGTTGAAACAAGGTGATTTTGTTTCTCCTATAATGTTTATTCTGACACAAGAAGTATTTAGTAAGGGGCTTAAGATGTTATTTGATAAGGACCTTTACAAGCGGTATGCAACTTCTGGTAATGGGAATTGTCCTTCGCATTTGTTTTATGCAGATGATGTAGTGATTTTTTGTAAGGTTGATAGTGTTTCTCTTTGCAATGTTATTGATTTCATTGAGAGGTATGAGATTTCATTTGGTCAACGTATGGGAGCAATTATTATTAGTGCTAACCTTCAAATAGAAATGGTATGATTGAATGTGTCACTAGTTTCTCTCAACGATCTTGGCCTTTGATTTATCTGGGGGCATTAATTGTTGTTGGAAGAATTAAGTGCTTCCTTTGGTGGATAGGATTCAATGGTGGATTAATGGTTGGAGTTGTAATTTTCTCAACATGACAGGAAAAAGATGAAACTACCGAGAATTAGTAGATTAAGTTTGGAGTCCTACTCAGTGACAAGGAAGAAAAAAGTGCTACTTTATTGATCACTAGTACACAAATTGGTTGGCTGGAAATAAGGAACTTGACAACTTTTGCCAATTGGTTTCCATGATGTCCCATAAGTAGACTTCCATTACTTTGAAGATACACATAGCTTTACTTGCCTGACCAGGGAAATGGTGCTGTGTACTCATAATATATCAAAATATATTGTATTTTATAATTTACAGATCAACATGTTTATTCTATTTATTAGTTTGTTATGATGATATTACTTTGATTATTTTTATAATCATTACTGTCTAATTTCTAAAAATACATAGTTTTTTGGAGCAAAATCTATTCGTAGAATTATAATTTTTTTATTACATTATTATTTTTATATTTTTGAAGGTCATTTAGATAAATATTTGGATTTTATTTTGACATTCATGTATCAATATTTCTCTAATTATATATTTTTTTCTCTATGTTAATTTACTATATAATTGATCATTAATATCATACTTTTTTCTAATATATATTATTTTTTAAAGACATTAAAATATTAAGAAAAAACTTTTAAGACGCCCAACTCTAAGGAGCTAATTAGTAAGAATGGTACTTTCTTGAGCTAGACTTTTGGGAATTGGAGTTCAGGCAATTAGAGTATCGTAACTTGCAGATTTTCCTTGCAGCCAATGTAGACGGATCTACGTCTTCTTTTTGTGTGGGAGGTGGTGGTTTGGTTAGGAACGTGTCTGGGAAAGTCTTAATTGCATTCTCACATTTCTATGGGAATGTTTCCAATAACGTGGCTGAGATATATGCAATTTGGGATATCTTAATCATGTGTGAGGCTCATGATTTGTATGTGATTGAAATTGAATCTGACTCCATTTAGGTGATGAATATGTTAAACAGGAAGATTTCAGTTAGTAGGAGATTTGCCACTTGGTGGAGGTGTATTGTTAGAAGGTTGGATGTGACTTTTTCCCATTGCTACAGGGAGGGTAATGCAACAGATGATTATCTTGCAAAGGAAGGGGGTTAGCAACATCATCACATGGTTTATTTGAGTTTTCAAGAATTGCCTAGGGATCTTAGAGGCATATGTAATATGGATAGGTCGGGACTGCTAGTATACGTACTAGAGGGGGTACTGATTAGTCTTTTTCTCCTTTTCTTTTTTCCTAAGGCATGGATTTTGGAGAGGAGTTTTTTTAGATTAACCAGTAAACTGGTGATTGATGGGTTCATATCCTCTTATGAGGTGTATCATTGTTTTTCTTGTACCCGTTCCTTTTCATAAATTAATAAAATTATTCTGATTGCCCAAAAAAAAGAGAGGATATAATTTAAAGGATGGCTTTGAGTGGGAAGTGGAATGGAGTTAAGATATAAATGTTAGAAGATGTACTTAGGAAATGCATGAAAGTGCTTCTTGAATGTACAGGAAAAAGATGAAACAACCGAGAATTAGTAGATTAAGTTTGGAGTTCCACTAAGTGACAAGGATGAAAAAAGTGCTACTTCATTGATCACTAGTACTCAAATTGGTTGGCTGGAAATAAGGAACTAGACAACTTTTGCCAATTGGTTTCCATGATGTCCCATAAGTGGACTTCCATTACTTTAATGATACACATAGATTTACTTGCCTGACCAGGGAAGTGGTTCTGTGTACTCATAATATATCGAAATATATTGTATTTTATAATTTACATATCAACATATTTATTCTATTTATTTGTTTGTTATGATGATATTACTTTGATTATTTTTATAATCATTACTGTCTAATTTCTAAAAATACATAGGTTTTTGGACCAAAATCTATTCGTTTCTTTTTTCTTTGTCAGGCTGATGAGCAGAATTATATTTTTTTTATTACATTATTTTTGTTATATTTTTGAAGGGCATTTAGATAAATATTTGGATTTTATTTTGACATTCATGTATCAATATTTTTCTAATTATATTTTTTTTTCTCTATGTTAATTTACTATACAATTGATCATTAATATCATAATTTTTTCTAATATATATTATTTTTTAAAGACATTAAAATATTAAAAAAACACTTTTAAGACGTCCAACTCTAAAGAGCTAATTAATAAGAATGGTACTTTCTTGAGCTAGACTTTTGAGAATTGGAGTTCAGGCAATTAGAGTATCGTAACTTGCAGATTTTCCTTGCAGCCAATGTAGACGGATCTACGTCTTCTTTTTGTGTGGGTGGTGGTGGTTTGGTTAGGAACGTGTCTGGGAAAGTCTTAATTGCATTCTCACTTTTCTATGGGAATGTTTCCAATAACGTGGCTGAGTACGTGCAATTTGGGATGTCTTAGTCTTGTGTGAGGCTCATGATTTGTATGTGATTGAAATTGATTCTGACTCCATTTAGGTGGTGAATATGTTAAACCGGAAGATTTCATTTCGTTGGAGATTTGCCACTTGGTGGAGGTGTATTGTTAGAAGGTTGGATGTGACTTTTTCCCATTGCTACAGGGAGGGTAATGCAACAGATGATTACCAAAGGAAGGGGGTTATCGACATCATCACATGGTTTATTTTAGTTTTCAAGAATTGCCTTGGGATCTTAGAGGCGTATGTAATATGGATAGGTCGGGACTCTTAGTATACGTACTAGAGGAGATACGGATTAGTCTTTTTCTCCTTTTCTTTTTCCCAATGGTATGGATTTTTGGAGAGGAGTTTTTTTATACTAACCAGTGAACTGGTGATTGATGGGTCTATATCCTCTTATGAGGTGTATCATTGTTTTTCTTGTACCCGTTCCTTTTCATAAATTAATAAAATTATTCTGATTGCCCAAAAAAAAGAGAGGATATAATTAGAAGGATGGCTTTGAGTGGGAAGTGGAATGGAGTTAAGATATAAATGTTAGAAGATGTACTTAAGAAATGCATAAAAGTGTTTCTTGAATGAACTGGAAAAAGATGAAACTACCGATAATTAGTTGATTAAGTTTGGAGTTCCACTAAGTGACAAGGATGAAAAAAGTGCTACTTCGTTGATCACTAGTACTCAAATTGGTTGGCTGGAAATAAGGAACTAGACAACGTTTGCCAATTAGTTTCCATGATGTCCCATAAGTAGACTTCCATTACTTTGAAGATACACATAGCTTTACTTGCCTGACCAGGGAAATGGTGTTGTGTATTCATAATATATCAAAATATATTGTATTTTATAATTTACATATCAACATATTTATTCTATTTATTAGTTTGTTATGATGATATTACATTGATTATTTTTATAATCATTACTGTTTAATTTCTAAAAATACATAGGTTTTTGGAGCAAAATCTATTCGTTTTCTTTTTCTTTGTCAGGCTGATGAGCAGAATTATAATTTTTTTATTTTTTTGAAGATGATTTAGATAAATATTTGGATTTTATTTTGACATTCATGTATCAATATTTTCCTAATTATATTTTTTTCTCTCTATGTTAATTCACTATATAATTGATCATTAATATCGTAATTTTTTCTAATATTTATTATTTTTTAAAGAATTTAAAATATTAAGAAAACACTTTTAAGACGCCAAACTCTAAAGAGTTAATTAGTATGAATGGTACTTTCTTGAGCTAGACTTTTGGGAATTGGAGTTCAGGCAATTAAAGTATCGTAACTTGCAGATTTTCCTTGCAGTCAATGTAGACGGATCTACGTTTTCTTTTTGTATGGGAGGTGGTGGTTTGGTTAGGAGCGTGTCTGGGAAAGTCTTAATTGCATTCTCGCATTTCTATGGGAATGTTTCCAATAATGTGGCTGAGATACGTGCAATTTGGGATGTCTTAGTCTTGTGTGAGGCTCATTTAGGTGGTGAATATGTTAAACAGGAAGATTTCTGTTCGTTGGAGATTTGCCACTTGGTGGAGGTGTATTGTTAGAAGGTTGGATGTGACTTTTTCCCATTGCTACAGGGAGGGTAATGCAACAGATGATTATCTTGCAAAGGAAGGGGGTTATCAACATCATCACATGGTTTATTTGAGTTTTCAAGAATTGCCTAGGGATCTTAGAGGCATATGTAATATGGATAGGTCGGGACTCCTAGTATACGTACTAGAGGAGATACAGATTAGTCTTTTTCTCCTTGTCTTTTTCCCACTGGTATGGATTTTGGAGAGGAGTTTTTTTAGACTAATCAGTAAACTAGTGATTGATGGGTTCATATCCTCTTATGAGGTGTATCATTGTTTTTCTTGTACCCGTTCCTTTTCATAAATTAATAAAATTATTCTGATTGCCCAAAAAAAAGAGAGGATATAATTTAAAGGATGGCTTTGAGCGGGAAGTGGAATGGAGTTAAGATATAAATGTTAGAAGATGTACTTAGGAAATGCATGAAAGTGTTTCTTGAATGTACAGGAAAAAGATGAAACTACCGAGAATTAGTAGATTAAGTTTGGAGTTCCACTAAGTGACAAGGATGAAAAAAGTGCTACTTCATTGATCACTAGTACTCAAATTGGTTGGCTGGAAATAAGGAACTAGACAACTTTTGCCAATTGGTTTCCATGATGTCCCATAAGTAGACTTCCATTACTTTAATGATACACATAGATTTACTTGCCTGACCAGGGAAGTGGTTCTGTGTACTCATAATATATCGAAATATATTGTATTTTATAATTTACATATCAACATATTTATTCTATTTATTTGTTTGTTATGATGATATTACTTTGATTATTTTTATAATCATTACTGTCTAATTTCTAAAAATACATAGGTTTTTTGAGCAAAATCTATTCGTTTTCTTTTTCTTTGTCAGGCTGATGAGCAGAATTATAAATTTTTTATTACATTATTATTTTTATATTTCTGAAGGTCATTTAGATAAATATTTGGATTTTATTTTGACATTCATGTATCAATATTTTTCTAATTATATTTTTTTTTCTCTATGTTAATTTACTATATAATTGATCATTAATATCATAATTTTTTCTAATATATATTATTTTTTAAAGACATTGAAATATTAAGAAAACACTTTTAAGACGCCCAACTCTAAAGTGCTAATTAGTAAGAATGGTACTTTCTTGAACTAGAATTTTGGGAATTGGAGTTCAGGCAATTAGAGTATCGTAACTTGCAGATTTTCCTTGCAGCCAATGTAGACGGATCTACGTCTTCTTTTTGTGTGGGTGGTGGTGGTTTGGTTAGGAACGTGTCTGGGAAAGTCTTAATTGCATCCTCACATTTCTATGGGAATGTTTCCAATAATGTGGCTGAGATACGTGCAATTTGGGATGTCTTAGTTTTGTGTGAGGCTCATGATTTTTATGTGATTGAAATTGAATCTGACTCCATGTAGGTGGTGAATATGTTAAACAGGAAGATTTCAGTTAGTTGGAGATTTGCCACTTGGTGGTGGTGAATTGTTAGAAGGTTGGATGTGACTCTTTCCCATTGCTACAGGGAGGGTAATGCAACAGATGGTTATCTTGCAATGGAAGGGGGTTATCAACATCATCACATGGTTTATTTGAGTATTCAAGAATTGCCTAGGGATCTTAGAGGCATATGTAATATGGATAGGTCGGGACTCTTAGTATACGTACTAGAGGGGGTACTGATTAGTCTTTTTCTCCTTTTCTTTTTCCCAAAGGCATGGATTTTGGAGAGGAGTTTTTTTAGACTAACCAGATTGATGGGTTCATATCCTCTTATGAGGTGTATCATTGTTTTTCTTGTACCCATTCCTTTTCATAAATTAATAAAATTATTCTGATTGCCCAAAAAAAAAGAGAGGATATAATTAAAAGGATGGCTTTGAGAGGGAAGTGGAATGGAGTTAAGATATAAATGTTAGAAGATGTACTAAAGAAATGCATAAAAGTGCTTCTTGAATGAACAGGAAAAAGATGAAACTACCGAGAATTAGTAGATTAAGTTTGGAGTCCCACTCAGTGACAAGGAAGAAAAAAGTGCTACTTCATTGATCACTAGTACTCAAATTGGTTGGCTGGAAATAAGGAACTAGACAACTTTTGCCAATTGGTTTCCATGATGTCCCATAAGTAGACTTCCTTTACTTTGAAGATACACATAGCTTTACTTGCCTGGCCAGGGAAATGGTGTTGTGTACTCATAATATATCAAAATATATTGTATTTTATAATTTACATATCAACATATTTATTTTATTTATTAGTTTGTTATGATGATATTACTTTGATTATTTTTTTAATCATTACTGTCTAATTTCTAAAAATACGTAGGTTTTTGGAGTAAAATCTATTCGTTTTTTTTTTCTTTGTCAGGCTGATAAGCAGAATTATAATTTTTTTATTACATTATTATTTTTATATTTTTGAAGGTCATTTAGATAAATATTTGGATTTTATTTTGACATTCATGTATTATTATTTTTCTAAATATATATTTTTTTCTCTATGTTAATTTACTATATAATTGATCATTAATATCATAATTTTTTCTAATATATATATTTTTTTAAAGACATTAAAATATTAAGAAAACACTTTTAAGATGCCCAACTCTTAGGCGCTAATTAGTAAGAATGGTACTTTCTTGAGCTATACTTTTGGGAATTGGAGTTTTGACAATTTGAGTATCGTAACTTGCAGATTTTCCTTGCAGCCCGTCCCATTTGGAAAGATGCTTGAGAAAGAAAGTCACATATGTCATCTTTTTACTATGTGAAATTATGATTTCTAAATGAAAATTCACATCATCTTTTATTGTTGTGCTTGTAAAAAGGGATAGAGTTGCTTGTGGTTTCAAATTCTTTTGCACATGTTTTAGAAAGAATGGGACAGGGGCTGTAAATTGAAAGCTTTGGGTTTTTATATTTTGAAGTTAAATATTTTGGACTTGTTCTTCGAAGAAGTGAAAGTTGTCTATTACAGTGATGTGTGGGACAAAGCATCACATACCTTATTTTGATCAAGAATTTGGCATCAATTAAGGATGCTATTGTTGAATTGTTAACTTAATTTTTGACCTAAAAAACTATTCTAAAGAGTATGCTCGGGCAACTCCATATCCTTGATGACTAAAGCATAATATTGATAGTTCATGATTTTCCAGCATCAGACGTCCAAATTCTGAAATGTTTCTTCCCTTTCCTGTGGACCTACAACTAAGGCATACTAATGATGTGTATTGTTCCTGTTAGAGTTGTATTAGAGTTATTATATATGTTGTGCTAGGTTGTTGGGTTATTGGATATCTATTTATCCAATAACTTATATATGTATGTAACTTCTCTCTATTGAATGAAATAATACATTATTTTTCCTTTCTAAACACAACATAGTACCAGAACTTGGGTTTTAATCCTAACTTTCCCTTCCACCACCACCACCTGTCGGAACCCTAGTCGTTTTCACCGCCTCAACCATCGTCCGACGCCAGAACCCTAGCCACACGTCACTGTCAGCCACTGTAGCCCTTTCTCCCGCCAACGTAGCCCTCCTCTACTCCTTCCGCTGTCGGCTCCACCCTCCCCTACTGTCGTCGGCTGCTCCTATAGCAATCAGAGGGGGTGTCAACAGCCTCAGATCTCGTCGGAGGGACTGTTTAGCCCTTTGTTGCCTCCGTTTGGCGTTTTGGCTACGGTGTAAGGCTCTCCGTCTCTTCTCTTTTTCGTGTGGGTGTGGATAAGTAATATCCACCCATGTTTGTGCCTTCAAACTGCGTTGTGGTGTCTCTGGTAGGCGTTTGTGGTTGTTTTTTCGCCGTACACTCGTCAAATCAGGTGTTTTCCTTCCCCGTTTTGCAAAATTATACTGTATATTTTCCTGTTTATCATGGTTACACGTGAATCTCTAGTAAAACACCTCAATGGAACCTCTGAAAAATTAAATGGCAAAAATTATCTACTTTGAGCACAAAGTTTTGAGACTTTTATCATCACACATCGTAAAATTAATCATCTAACCAAACCTCCAGCCTCTGGATAGTAAAAACGCCATATCTGATGACTGGTACGTAGATGATGCAACCATCGTCTCTTAGATGGTAAATAGTATGAAGGCTACTGTGGCCAGGGGTGTTATGATGCTGAGGCCTACCAAAAAGATATGGGTTACTTTGTGGTTTACCTATGATCATGAAAGGAATTATCTCCTAAGTTTTTGAGGTGTACGAGCAGTTGTTCATTTTTCGTCAGAGGGAGAGGCCTGTTCCAAAGCATTGTACATTGCTGAGAGCCTTACTAGATGAGCTTGAGTTATACCAACCCTTGACTATTGACATCACTCAGATGAGACAGTATCGGGAAGAGCTAGCTGTGGTGATTTACTTTTTTAGTCATCTCTGGAGCTCAATTCTCAGATCAAGGACAGGTACTAGGAGCTGACAATGTTCTAGATCTGTAAACGACCTTTGCTCGTGTTCTACGTATATCCACAGTCACTCCATCTCCAGTCTCTAATCAGTTTGCTATGACAACCACATGTGGTAGAGGACGCGGTGGCTCTCATGGAGGTGGTTGTGGTTGTACTGATACTAGACGACATTCTCGTTGCACTTATTGTAACAGGATAGGTCATCGGGTTGACAGACGTTGGGACTTAGATGGCCGTCCTTCCACTACACATATTACTATTGAGACTACTCCAGTTACGTTCACCAGTGATGAATAGACAGTTATTATTTTGTGGATTGATTATGATAGGTTTCGATAGTTAAAGGTCATTAATTCTGCTGTCACTGTTTCTCACTCCACTTCCATAGGTACGAGTGCTCTTCTGGTATCCAGGGACT
Organism: Posidonia australis; assembly: GCA_024699735.1. Classification (NCBI taxonomy): domain Eukaryota; kingdom Viridiplantae; phylum Streptophyta; class Magnoliopsida; order Alismatales; family Posidoniaceae; genus Posidonia; species Posidonia australis. The sequence continues at coordinate 26,841 of JAMKQA010025716.1, forward strand.
CTTCCTAGATAATTGATTTTGGTGTTTCCTCTCACATGTTAGGTATAAAAACATTGTTTGCTTGTCTATCTGAGTTGTCCGATGTTAGATATGTGGTCATCATTGATGGTCGGTCTTATCTTATTTCTGGAAGAGTTGTGTAGGCCGTTTCCCAGCTTTCACTTGATAAAGTCCTCTTTATACTTGATTTTTCTGTAAATATTCTTTCTATTAGCATCATTATCAAGCAATTACTTTGTTAAGTGACTTTTTTTTCCTTTTGATTGCACCTTTCAGAATTTACAGACGAGAAGGAGGATTGGCTTGGGCCGTGAGTGAGGAAATGATGTGTACTTGCTGGTTAGTGACGATATACCATGGGGATTAGCATCCGTTGCGTCCCCCTCTGAGCCGTCTTCATTGTGGCATTACCGGTTATGTCATTCATCCCACCAAAAGCTAAGACAGGCATTACCCTGGGTTTCTGTCTCTACTTTTGAGTGTGAGTCATGTCAGTTGGGAAAACACTATCGTGCTTCTTTTAAGTAGTTACGTCTTGTGTTTAGTCTTAGTCTGCTTTTAGTGCATTGTGATATTTAAGGTCTCGTCATAGTCCCGTTTGTGTCTGGTCATTGTTATTATATTGTGTTTATTGATGATTTTCCAGAGTTTCTTAAGTATATTTGCTTAAAGATCGTTCACATTTATGATGTACTCAAAACCTTTGTTGCAGAAATAAAAAATCAATTTGGTGTTACTTCCAAGTGTTTACGTACTGATAATGCATTAGAATTTGTTCAACACAAGGTTGAACTTTATTGTGCATCATTAGGCATTATACATTAGACCACTTGTCGTCACACTTCTCAACAAAATGGGGTGGCAGAATACAAGCGTTGGTATCTACAAGATGTTACCCGTAGGATCATGCTCCATATGAAAGTCCCAAAACATCTTTGGTCTGATGTTCTTACAATTACCTATCTCATTAATAGGATGCCCTCCACCTCTTTAGAGGGTGAAATTTCCCTTCAACATCTTCGAAAGGATGCCACATTTTCCTTGACTCCTAGGGTCTTTAGGTGTGTTACTTTTGTCTAGGATTTCTCACTTGGACTTGATAAGTTGTCTTCTAGAGTCATAAAGTACATTTTTGTGGGATACTCCAGGATTCAGCGTGGGAATTGATGTTTTCATCCTCTTTTTGGTCGGTATTATGTGTCTGCTGAGTTACTTCTTTTGAGTTCATGAGCTATTCTGAGGATTCTGTGGCTATGGGTGAGTCGGTTCCTCTTTCGTCTAATGTTGAGTTCTCTGTTAGAGATTCCTATGATACCACTGTTGGTCCAGAGACCCCTTTCGTCCCTTGTAGGTTTATCGACGCCGTCAGGAACCATCAGTACCTCCTTTGGCAGAACCGACCTCCTATACGAATGCAAATCCACTTCTAAGTGACTTAGATCTTTCTATTGTTCTACGACAAGGTAGTCATTCTTCCACTACTCATTCTATTTCCAATTTTATTTCCTATGACTCTTTACATCATCGTTTCTGTGCTTTTGCTTCGTCTCTTTCATTTGAATCTATTCCCAGGAATCATTAGGAATTACTCTTACTTCCACAATAGAAGGCAACAATAGACGAGAAGGTAGTTGCATTAGCAATCTGTAGCATTTGGGAGTTGGTGACCCGTCCTATAGGAGCTAATGTAGTCACCTGTTGCTGGATTTACACTGTGAAGTACAAAGTAGACGACACCATTAACCGCTACAAAGTCAGATTAGTAGCTCGAGGATTCACTTAGACAAACGGGATTGATTATTATGAAACATTTTCACCAGTTGTCCATTTCAACTCTATCAGGGTGGTTCTATCCGTTGTCGTCATCAACTCTTCGGAATTGTGTCAGTTAGATGTTAAGAATATATTTCTATATGGCGATCTCACAAAGTTTATGCTTATGAAGTAATCTCTAGAGTATGTTGCTTAGGGGGGGGGGGGGGACAGAGTATGTAAGTTAAAAAAGGCAATTTATGGCATAAAACAAAGTT